>CM032634.1:24612286-24845887 GCA_019097785.1 Fraxinus excelsior
TAATCGTTACCGGACCCTGCTTCCTTCACAGGGAATTTGTGCCCGGGTCAAACCCGGGCACAAATTCCCTGTGAAGGGGGATTTATCCATCGTTCCCTGTTGAAAGCATCAATGAAGTATGTAGCCCAAAAATGTACGGTGAATATGTCTCTACAAACTCAAGAATTCAAAAGAGAACAAACCAATTGAGCAAATATATAGTAGAAACTGCAAATATTACTGACCTTGACCTGTCTATGAAGAAAAAACCAGACATTTCCTTCTTGACTGGTACAGTTCTTTATTCATCAAATACATTCATGGTAATTACTGGGAAAAGATGGTGAAGAAATTATTATACCTACAGAAATTTTTATGTAACTGTTTTGTCTATAAATTAAAAATTACAGAACCAAGAGTTTTATTAATGTGCTTAGTGTAAAGGCACTAAACTAATTAAGTCAAACCTAATAATTTTTTTATTTTTAAGCTTCACCAATAAAAAAAGAAATTCATTTTAGAACGAACTTTTAACTATACGTAAGTTTTACTTTGAGATTTGCCAAACAAGTTATCAACAAATAGCAAAACTAACACTTGTAGAAAGGAAAACATCCCCTTTAACCAACTTCACATAGCATGTCACTGTTAATTCCTGACCTGCTAGCTACTCAGTAGAAGACAATATTGGACCAAGTGGATTGAGTAAAACCTGTAACTAGTTTCTATTACCAAATAAGAGGCAGTAGAAAACTGATCCTCCATAGTTTCAGCTGAGCAGTGAACCTATATCGGCATTTTATTTTAAAGTTAATAACAAAGTGACATATTTTATTTCTCTCACGCCGAACACAGGATGCCTACCTAAAGATAAAATTAAGAATAATGTTATTCATCAATAGTCCCCTTACGTAACATACATGTGACAGTTGTTATTTGATGCATTAACATTGTAGTTTTTTTATTGTCTCAAGCATCAAATAACAAACTGTCATATGTATACCACGTAGGACGACTACTGATAATCATCACTACGTACTTTCTTTCACTTCCACGTAATGTAACACAAAAATTTTAAATTTTCCATTTCCTTCACCTTGAATGGATCAGCACGGTATTTTAATTTACTAGTCTCCAATAAGTAAACACCAAGGATAATGGATGCAACAGAACATAAGCACAAGTAGTAATTCGTTTATATCCTTGTGAATAAATTATGTTTTATCCCAAAAATTCCAAAAAGGCAAGAATAAATTAGAAAATTAAAGGCAACCCGATGTCAATCTGATTGAAAAAATCGAATGAGAAGGTGTATCATGAATGGCATGGTACATGATACAATAATGAGAAAATGAAAAGAAAGATAAACTTGTATTATGGTAAATGCTGGTCTAGCTTGGTTACAAATGTAGCACTGCCAATGACTTCGTCATACACGAAGAAGAATCAAGATCTTGTGCCACATGATTCCTCGATATGTGATTCCAATTTATTCCCGCGTCAGACACATCACACATAGTCACAAAGTCCAAAACTTGTCCAAATATTTTGAACATTTCGACACCAAATATAAGGTTTTTATCAGAAACAAAAGCAGCATTCCAGTCCATTGGTGCATCGGGATGTATAGACACTTCTGTCCAAGTAAGATACAAGGGATGGAGCGCCCAAGCTTTCCTAACTGCTTTATTTCTCCTCCCAATTTGGCCATCTCCCTCGCACCAGGAGACAGAAATCATGAACAGCTGATCATTGCACAATACTAGCTTCGGATAGTACTCATGTACACGGGGTGGGCATGGAGTGGTTTGAATTCTAATCCAATATCCCCTTTCTATGTCATATCCAGCAAGCTTATCACTCTCTGAGTAAACGTAGAAAATCCCATTACATATAACGCCAGAACAAGCTACTCCAAATTCTAGAGGTGGTCTCTGGATCTCTGTCCATTTATTTGACACAGAATCATAAATTTCCCCCGAATCTAATGGTTCATCCCAAGATCCAAGACCTCCCACAGCAATCATTACAAACTTTCTACGTTTGATTCGGGAATTTTCAGTTTTTTGACCAACAAATTTGGACGGCTTTATGCTGGAAAACGATGAAATATCACTTTCGTCCAGAGATTGTGTAGATTGGCGTCTGACTGAAAGTCTGTGAGGATCCTCGTAAACATCTGATACACCACCAATCCTTGACCTGTAAAAACATCTATCCGACAGATTTGCTTGATTTCTACTGATAAAACAATCTTTACTGACCTCGGAAATACCTAAAATGGGTGATGATCTAGCATACTTCATGGATGCAGCTTTACGCCAAGATTTAGTCAAGGGGCTAAAAACTAAAACTCCTTTGTGCGTTTTGAATGTGCTTTTATCCACCCTTCCGAAGTTGGTCAAACTAGAACAACCTCCAACTATAAAAACATCATCCCAGATGCTAGCAACAGAGAAAAGAAACCTTCCACGAAGAATTTGAGAATCAATTTTATGCCATTGGGCAAGTGAAACATCCAATGCATGTATTTCCCCAGAACAACAGCCATCCTTAACAACACCAAAGAGAAACAACCATGGACTTTGAAATAAGCCTTCCCTTCTTATCTGCATGAAACGAGACGTTGTTGTCAAGTTTCTCCATTTCTTGCAGACAAGACGAGCATTTGCAAGACTCATCAGTGGGAGCCTTACCAAGCACATTTCCAGAATGTCATCCGGAAGACACGAATTCATGCTATTGTTTTGTTGTGCTTCTTCAAATGTTAGAAGCCTTCGGTTATTCCTCCTCCAGAATTTCTCTTTCATCCCATAGGGAAAGCAATCCACAGTTGCTTCTTCATTTCCACATATTGGAGGGTACCCTTTCCCATCCTCACTCGCACTAGAGCGCCTTCTACTGCCAGGATCCCCATATTCTTCACCAGTGTCAGCAACTACTTTGCAACCTGCACCTCTGCTGTAAAGAGAAAGACATCGAAGGGACACACCCCTCCTCTCATCCTCTTCATCACCCTCATTTCTATTGTTCTTTCTTTTTAGTTTCTGGCTCACACTTCTAACAAGACGTTTTGACACACTCAAAGACTCTAAATCCCGATGAATATGTTCATCTTCGGAAAATCTCTGAGATGTCATCTTGTATTCTTATGTTCACAAAACATATCAATCAAGACATTAAGTCTCTGATTAACCAGATATGCTCATCGTACTCTTGTTTATTCACCTACATAAACACATTAAAGTTTAAGCACTATTTAATTCAGAAAAGGGATGGAAAATTTAAGTCCTAAATAAATTATAAATTCACACCCACCAGGCGAAAGTCAACAATAACAAAAATTGAATTGAAGATCCATAGGCCCATTAATACCCACACCAAATCACAAAATCAAAATCAATAATATGCTAAATGTCAGTATAATAACAAAAGTGAAAAAAAAAATAAAAAAAAAATCAAACACCCCATATTTGCAAGTACATGGAAAAATACACTAAAACAGAAGCAGGAGAACTTCAACGGGAGAGAGAACAAACCAAATCCGAAACTCATTTTTAAGAGCCGATTCACCTTGAAATATCAGATTTGGTGTTAATAGCGTGAACCCAGAAACAAAATGAGATCCAATCTGCATAAAATTCAACGAAATTATTGCTAGAATTTCGACATGATTATGACATTTTATATGTTAGTAAAGTGGGAAAACAACCTGATAAAATGATAATTGAAGAGGGTGACCCTTGAAATATCAGATTAGCCTCTTTTCTATACTGAGATGAGAAATAACATTCCTCTCTCTGCCTTTAGTTTTTTTGGCAACTGTAGATTTGTTCTTTCATACCTTTTTCATCATTATATGGGAGCCTCGCCTCCATGCCTCAGCTTTTTATATTCTCTCACGCACTCCTTAATCTTGATCAACCTTTTTCGCCTAATAATAATTTGTTTTTTCCTTTTTTGCTGTATAAGCAAATTACAAAAATACAAGAATAATTTATTAGCATGTGGTCCCTCCTTGATTTAGTTAAAAATCAAATTTAAAAAAAAATTGATAAAATAGGAAATGAGGACCAATGGCTTAATAACAATCAATTTAGGGAAAAATATATAATTACAAAGGTTTCAAATTACATTTTCAAAAATAAAAACTCGTGAAAAAGTCACAAAAATCATGTGGTCACATTTTTGGTAACCTGGTAACAAGTCAATGTCACAATAATTGATCACACTTACAAATCGTATGCCATGGTGATAGACTCAAATTATGAATCACCATTACAAATTTAATAACAATCACACATTTTTTAGGTTACGTATTATTTATTAGTTACAAATTATCCATTTTATTTGTAGCATATTTATTGATCACTAATTATCCATTTTATTGGTCACAATCACCCAAATAATTGATGATAAACGACTTTTCACTCTACCACCATCGTCGCTGCCGCCACCATTCATCCTCCACCACCACCACTAACAATAATAGCAGCAATCACCATTTGTAAATTCACACTCGATCTGAAATTGTGAGCAAGGACACGGAATTTCACAAATTGTACTAGAGGTCCTGTCCTCAAACCTTAATTTTTCTCCTTTCTTTACATCGGCACTAGGCGGTGCGCTATCTCAGGAGCATAGAAGACAGCGTTGCTACAACAAGAGCGTCGTTGTTGTTGCAACGACAGTGTTGGGACGATGTTGCAATTACATCGCCTAGTGCTACTTACTTGGTGTTGACGGTGATGCGTCGATGGCAACGTGGTGTTGATGGCGAATAGTAGTGATAGACGACAATTGTGGTGGTGTGGGTACGATTGTGACTTGGGGGAATGGGTAAAAGAATAAATTAAGGTGTGTGGTTGGTTGTGATGTGATCCATGACATGAGGGCAAGTCCTAGTAAAGATCCATTGATCGTTGAGGAAGTGTCTATAACTAAGTCATGAGCGAAGCGGGTCAAAGAAGCAATGTGACAACTAGCTTAAGTCACGGTGGATGAAACATTGATTATGACAAACAAATGGACAAATTTTATGTTGTCAAGAGAGATGAAATGAAGTGGAGCAAATTGATTTAAGTAATACACGGAGAAGCTAGGCAAAACAACTATGCGACCGCATAGTTGTCCCCCATGTCCATTTACAGAGGTTACAGAGCAAAAGTTCAGATGATCTTTTCAAAATCTATTTCATATCATGAAAAGTATTTTAATGCAAGTGATGAATTATGAAAAATAATTTTGAGCTTGATGTGCTTGCTAAAAATCAAAGAGTTAATACATTTACATTTAAGTACTGATATGCTACTTCTAAACTTTATTCTTCAAACTTCTTGTTCTCTTGGAGTCTCTTTGATTGCTTGTTCTTCAATGGAGTTTTTGAATGCTTAAGAAAATATATTCATGAAAAACTAAAAAAATAAAAAAACTTATTAGAAACAATATTAGCTTGTTTGTTATAATCAAACATTAAGGTTATAATCAACCATAGGTCAACACTTGGGGATGTGAGTGAAAGATTTGATAGGTTAGATATATCGATGGAAAGTCATCATAGGGGACAATCAAATGCAAGGAGACTGGGTATACAGGAGCCTAGGATGGATGTGTATGATGATTATGAATTTAGTAGCGATTGGATGATGGTGCATTTACGGTGGATAATATGTGTAGGATGAGAAATAGAGGATGTGTGTTTGAAAGAAAGAGTAGAAGTCATTTTAAAGATGAAGTGGATGGGAATATGGGCAATATTAAGATGTTAATTCCACTGTTTAAGGGAATGAGTGATCCGGAAGCTTATCTAGAGTGGGAGAAGAATTTATAGTTGATATTTGATTGCCATAAATATTCGGGGAAAAAGAAGGTACAAATAACAGTTCTTGAGTTTGTTGACTATGCTATAACTTGGTGGATCAAGTGGTTACATCAAGGAAGATGAATCGGGAACGAGCGGTGAATACTTGGGATGAGTTGAAAACTATCATGCGGAAGCGGTTCGTGCCTAGTCACTATTACAGTAAGCTGTACCAAAAATTGCAAAGTTTATATCAAGGTCGAGGAATATGGAAGTATACCATAAGGAGATGGGAATTTTGATGATCAGGGCGAATGTGGAAAAAGATCGGGAAGCCACCATGGCTCGTTTCTTAAATTGGTTGAATAGAGATATTACTAATGTTGTGGAGTTGCATCATTATGTGGAGATCAAAGACATGTTACATGTGACCATGAAGGTGGAGAAATAGTTGAAGAGGAAGGGGACAGCTAGGCAACCGTTGGGTACTTTGGGTTCTAATTCATCTTGGAAATCGAGGTGGGATAACAAAGGTGATGGAGCTCTTTCAGAAGGAATGACTGAAATGCCAAGGGAAAAAGATAATGGAGCTAGCAGAACAATTCCCAAAATAGAGCCACAGCTGGCTAGAAATCGGGATATCAAGTGCTTCAGATGCTTGGGAATTGGATACATCGCTTCTCAATGCCCAAACAAAAGGATGATGATCGTGCGCAATGGAGAGGCGGTGAGTGACAGTGAGGATGATTATGAAGGCATACAAGCATTGGAGGAGGTTAGCGAAGGAGATAGCACGAAATTTTCTATTGGCGAGTTAGTGGTCATGAGGTGAGCTCTCAACACTCAAATTAAGACAGATGACTTAGAGCAGCAAAGAGAAAACATATTCCATACACGATACCACATTAACAATACGGTAGGTAGCATGATCATTGATGGGGGAAGTTGTACTAATGTGGCTATCACAAATCTTGTAGAAAATTGGGGTTAACCTTATTGAGACATCCTAGACCATATAGGTTACAATAGCTGAATGATAGTGGGGAAGTTAATGTGAACAAGAGGGTGCTTATCAACTTATCAATTTGTAGGTATAAGGATGAGATTATGTGCGATGTGGTACCTATACATACGGGGCATATTTTCTTGAGTAGACCATGACAATATGATAGGAAGGTTGTTCATGATGGGTACGAGAATCGATACAACTTTGTTAAGGATGGGAGGTCCATTACCCTTGCGCCATTGACACCGACACAAGTGTATGAAGACCAAATCAAATTGAAAAATGAGGAAAAATGAGAGTGAAAGAGTTAGAGAAAATAGTGAGATGGTGAGTATGAGAGAAAATGTTGAAATAGCTGGAAGAGAGTAAAACATAGTGGAGCTACATGTGAGAAAAGAAAGAGAGTCGTCTGAGAGGAGAGAAAATTCGAAGGTTAATTTCTCTGCAAATGGGAGTGAGTTGAAAAGAGCGATAAATGAGAGGCAACAAATGATATTGTTGGTCTATAAGGAATCATTCCTCAATCTTGAGGAACCTATCCCATCCTTCCCTAGTTTGGACATCTTTTTATTGTGGGAATTCGAAGATGTGTTCCCGAAGGACATGCCTAGTGAATTGTCACCCATTCGAGGAATCGAGCATCAGATTGACTTCGTTCCTAGAGTTGTCTTCCAAACCGATCAGCTTATCGAAATAACCCCGATGAGACAAATGAGCTTCAGAAGCAAGTGGATGAATTGATGAGCAAGGGATACGTGAGGGAGAGCATGAGTCCATGTGACGTTCCAGTGTTACTTGTGCCAAAGAAATATGGGACTTAGAGGATGTGTGTGGATTGCAGAGCCATCAACAACATAATGGTAAAGTATCATCATCATATTCTTAGATTAGATGATATGTTGGATGAATTGTATGGTGCTTTCATGTTTAGTAAAATTGATCTTACAAGTGGATACCACCAAATTCGAATTAGGAAAGCTGATGAGTGGAAAATCACTTTTAAAACTAAATATAGTTTGTATGAATGGTTAGTAATACCATTTGGACTCACTAATGTACTGAGCAATTTCATGCGATTGATGAATCATGTCTTATGTGCATTTATAGGTAAATTTGTTGTTATGTATTTTGATGACATCTTAGTATATAGCAAGTATCTTAATGAGCATGTAGAACATCTTAAGCGTGTCCTTGTGATTTTAAGAAAAGAACAACTTTATGCTAATTTCAAGAAGTGTACATTTTGCATGGAAAATATTGTTTTCTTAAGATTTGTAGTGGATGCTAATGGGGTAGAAGTAGATGAAGAGAGGAAAAAAAAAGCTAAAGAATGACCAACACCTAAAAGCATAATTGAAGTTAGGAGTTTTCATGGATTGGCTAGTTTTTATAGGCATTTTGTGAAAGATTTTACCACAATCACTACACCACTCATAGAGATTGTTAAAAAGAGTGTGGGGGTTTCATTGGGGGTGATGAACAAGAACATGAATTCAATACAATTAAGGATATGTTGTGTAAGACACCGGTTTTGGCACTTCATAACTTTGACAAAACTTTCAAGATTGAGTGTGATGCATCAAGAATAGGTATTGGAGCAGTTTTAATGCAGGACAAAGGATCGATAGCCTATTTCAGCGGTTAGCTAAGTGGAGCGACGCTCAATTATCCCACCTATGACAAGGAATTATATTCACTTGTTCAAACCTTGGAGACATAGCAGCACTACCTGTGGCCTAAAGAGTTTGTGATACACACAGACCATGAATCATTGAAGTATTTGCAGGGTCAGGGTTAGCTAAACAAAAGGTATGCAAGGTGGATGGAGTTTGTAGAGACATTCTGTTATGTTATCCGATACAAGCAAGGTAAGGAAAATGTGGTGACTGATGCATTGTCTCGAATGTATGTGCTATTAATTTCTCTTCGTTCTCAATTGCTAGGTTTTTAAAATATTCAGGACATGTATGTTAGTGATTTAGATTTCTCTGAAATTTATGCATTATACAATAAAGGGGCTGTAGATAATTTCTTTAAGCAGAATGGATATTTGTTTTAGGAAAATAGGTTATGTGTTCCTAATTGTTTAATTGAGAGGTTTTAGTGAAGAGAGCACATAGTGGTAGATTGATGGGATACTTTGGGATTAAAAAGATTTTAAAAATATTGTGGGAGCATTTTTATTGGCTTAAGATGAAAAGTGATGTTAAAAGAGTTTGTAGTCATGCATAACTTGTAAGCAAGTCAAATCTAAGGTTTTACCACAAAGATTATAAACACCATTACTGTACCTAGTGAACATTTGGTTGATATTTCAATAGACTTTGTTTTAGGTTCACCTAGGACTAGGAAATGACGAGATTCTATATTGGTGGTGGTAAACAGATTTAGTAAAATGACACACTTCTTTCCTTGCTATAAGACTGATGATGCTACAAACATTGCAAATTTATTTTTTAAGGAACTTGTGCGCTTACATGGGGTACCTAAAAGCATAGTTTCTGATCGGGATGTAAATTTTTTAAGTCATTTTTGGAGGATTTTGTAGGGTAAGTTAGGCACTAAACTTATATTTTCAACAACTTGTCATCCACAGAGTGATGGTCAGACTGAGGTAGTAAATAGGACAATGACACAACTATTGCGCACTGTAGTCAATAAGAACTTGAAGAGTTGGAAAGAGTATTTACCTTTAATAAAGTTTGCATATAATAGGGTCACGCATTCTACAACATCGTTTTCACCATTTGTGATTGTTTATGGATTTAATCCACTAACACCTTTGTATTTAATACATTTACCTATGAATGAACGAGGTAACTTAGATGGTAAAAGAAAAGTCGAATTGGTAAAGTCACTCCATGAAACAATAAGGGCGGTAAAAACAAACATTTCGTGTCGTAAGCAAACAAGTGTTGAAAAAGCATGACATTTGAACCTATAGATTTGGGTACATTTCAGAAAGGAACGTTTTTCGAAACAAAGAAAATCAAAAGTTATAATAACGAGGGGATGGTCCATTACAAGTCTTGGAGACAGTCAACGATAATGCATACAAATTGGATCTTTCATGTGAATATAATGTTTCAACAACTTTAATGTGTCTGATCTCTCTCTCTCTTCGATGAAGGTGCAGTTTGAGGAAAAATCCTTTTGAAGAGGAAATGGATGATATGATCTAGGAGTCGAGTCCAGGACGAGACCCGTTGATTATTGAAGGAGGATCGATTACACGATCGAGGGAAAAATGGGTAAATCAAACAATGGGATTACTTGTGCAAGCAATGATGGATGACGTCATGATCTACACAAGAAAAGAGGCAAGTTTCATGTTGGGGTCGAAAGCCCGAACCAATTAGATCAACACAACATAAATGGCCGAAGATGGAGCCAAAACGGAGAACCATGCGACCGCTTGGTTCTAAAGCCATGTGATCGCATGGCTTAATACTGAAACAAAAAAGAGGTAGCATAGAAGAACCATGCAACCGCAAGCCAATACACGGTGCAATTGCATAGAGCAAAATCCGAGCAAAAATTTTCTTTTCTCCGAGTTTTCCTTATTTCACTAGAACTCTGTTTTATTGCAATATTTTGTAAACTTAGCAAGTTATTCCTGATTTCAACTAAGGTTTAGTCTTTTCCTATAAATACTTCGCCATTATTCATTGTATAGACATTTTGACAAATTTATTATTAAGATATATTCGAGAGGTTATTGTGCTTTTCAAACCTTGTTCTTCTTAGAACATTCTGAGCTTATCAAAAGGATTTTTGTGACATTCAACACCGAGTGCGGATCACGTGTTGTGTACTCAAGAGGTTATTCAAACTTCGTTTTTGTTTGGTTGCTTGATTCATTAATTCTTGATTCAAATTCAAAATCGGGATTATTCTTTGGGCTCTCTTGGAATCTTTAATCTCATTGTGGGTTGCACGGTGTTCATTGTTACGTGGTTCTCATCAAAGAGAGAGAGAGAGAGAGAGAGAGAGAAATGAGAGAGTGGAAGACAGAGAATGGGTTTTCCAATTTTTGATTTTTGAAAATAATTTTTCAAAATGATAAAAAGAAAAAAATTTCAACAATTTGAAATGGACACTCAAAACACAAAACTTAAAATGAATTCAAAACTCAAAACAAAAAATTGAAATACGAAGGGAACAGTCCTTAAGTAATTTTCTTATGTAAAACCTAGTTAATTCTCTCAAGTAACAAACAACTTCTCATAATTTACACATCTCCCCAACTTCACAAAACCAACTAATGTATCATATTGATTACAAACACTACATCTGATCATGTATTGTGACTTACATATTCGATATTTTACCTATTTACTTGATCTTGTGTTTTAAAACAGATTTTTGAGTAGTCAGAACTTGCTGTCGAGTGTCTATTAGTGGTACTCTCTTGCAAGAGGTAGGTCTGTTTGGCACTTTAATAGCATTTTACATGGCTGCTTTGTAATTTTTCAAATCCCATTGTTACTTTAACGAACTTCAGTTGAGTTGTTTCTTTCTCCTTTCCTTTTTCTTCATACCCCATGCTTACTTTTTCTTTATAAGTTCTTTCATAGTTATGTACTTCGCTGAGGTGGGCAGATCCAATTGTCAGTTGCTTGACTCTTTCCTTGATATGATCTAGTTAAGCTTGAAGTCCTAAAATTGTTTTTCCTTTTCATTTACAATTTTAGACAAGGTTTCTCTTTCGGTTACTACCACAACGCCTTCTTCTTCAATGTATTCCTTCATTGATAGAAAGATAACATTTTTTTCTTGTTTAGCTTTCAGATGTCTCTTCAAGAGTTTTTCATTTTGAACATGCATTGCTTGTTCCAAATGAATCTGTATTCAATAGTAGGTTCTGACCTACAGGCGATAGATGTAACATATTAGCATCAGACTGAAGGTTGACAATTAGAGAGGTTACTATCGTCAGTTTTTCCCTCTCGTCTAAGTTTGACTCATTGTCTCATCTTCACTTCAGGTTATGTTCATAGCTTTTTTCACCCCCAAGACTTCTTTAAAGTGTTTGTACACTCAGTCGCAAACACAGTTTTGGCTCTTTTCCACAAATAAGGTAGTATTTTGTCTAAAGTTACTGAATAACTTCTTTTGGGGTGGCTTAGTTTTTTAGCTTCTTTCCTTTTGATTGTTTTTCAAGAGTTTCTTAAATTGTTTAGTAAGCATAGTCATCATTCTCACTTTCATCATCTTCTTCCTCTATCTCAACCTTTTTTTATTTTAAAGGTTATTCCCGATCCTTTTCCTTTTTCTTTATGTGAATATGTACTTTCTATGTCATTGCTTTCCTCGATAGCGGTTACCTTGGGGTGGAACCTATCAAGCAATGATATGAGAATCTTTTTCATAATTTTGCTTTCTGGGTATTTCTTTCCCAAGGTGGAGGCCGAGTTGGTAGCATCACTTAGTTTGGCATAGAAGTCTTTAAACTACTCATCATGTCTCATGGTTAGTTGCTCAAATTCAACTGTTAACATTTGTAGTTTAGATGACTTCACAATTGAGGTTTCTTCATAAGCAACTTGTAAAATATTCCACGCCTCTTTTGCCACCTTGCATGTAAAGGCCACATGAAATTAATGAGCATCAATAAATGAGAAGATAGCATTCAAGGCTTTGGAGTTCCAACTAGCACTATTATAAGCAATGTCACCCACTCATCAGCCATTTTTCTCTTTCTACATCTTTTTTCAATTGTGGTGGGTGTCTTGTATCCATCCATACATGATAGAGTACCAAGCTTTCTCATCTAAAGATTGGACATAGAAGTTCAATCTTATTTTCCAGCATGACAAATTAGTTTTATCTAAGACAAGAGATCTAAACGGTGCTCCGTCCATTATTAGGTTTTATGTAGATCTCACTTTTTAAAAGTGAACCCGCTCTGATACCAGTTTTATGTTAACTCACGTCAAGTAGTCCAATCTTTGAGTAGGATTATATCATTCAAGCACAATTGTGTTCTCTTCAATTACAGTTGAAGAACATGAGTTTTACTCTGAGATACTTCACTAGAACATCAGCCGGTCAAAACTCGTAGGAGATTGTCAGAACTTGTTGCTGTAGTTTCATCGAACATAAATAGATTTTTCTCAAAGAATTAATTCGTCTCTTAATAATTTTCTTTACTTATGTAAAGACTCCTACAAAGCACAAACGTATCTTACCTAAAATATGGAAATTATGCACCATAAGAATAATATAGAATACGTTTAATATGTTCAATAATTAAATTAAGGAAAATTTTTATTTGTTAAAATAATCTTTCATTTTTTTAATTATTTGATCAATCAAAAAAGTCCAAAAAGATAAATATATTTCTACATATATATAGAATTAGTTTAATATGGTCAATAATTAAATTAAGAAAATTTTTAATTTGTTAAAATAATTTTTCCTTCTTTTAATTATTTGACCAATCAAATCACTTCAAGATAATAAGTATATGTTCCTTTATATGCGACTATAAGGTAGGAAAAGATTGCAACTCGTTTAGGATATGAAAACTCTAAAAACCGTAGTCAAGAATCTACTAACTTGTAGCACCCAGACTGACTGACTTACCTGTTTGGACTACATCATTTGAACAAGTTTTTGGCACATGTTTTGATATTTAAAAACCATTCTGATTTAAGCAAGCTAATAAATAAATACCAAGTAAAAATATAAAATATATTTTAATTACATATAATAACCTTGTGTAGAAAAAACAATAATACAACACTACGTTTATGTTGTTAGGTTTTAAGATCATTGTAGTTTTACTTTCTTATTCCTTTTTTCCCCCTAAATGTTGCATGGGTATCAAAAGATACATATCACTTAATTTTTAGGGGAATTTCATCCCTTGTTTGGGCTCATTTTAATGGAAATTTGGGGAAATGAGTTTTGGAAAAGTAATTTTTTGAAAAATGTGTGGTTAAAAAATAAGGAAATATTTTTTATTTGAGTGTATTATTATTTAATAGAAGAATATGTAGTTGAAAATGAGTTCTACAAAATGGGGGGCAAACATAGGCTCGATCGGTATACTGTCTCAACTTTTTTCATTTTCTGAACTTGTTTCAAATTGGTCATTATTAACAATCCGTCACTACGTTTAATGTCCTAGACATATTTTCTTTTATGATTCCTCTTGATTACAGTTTGCTTTGTTAGTTTATAACGATATAAACTTTTGGGTTTAGCATGAAAGCCGTGCAATTGAAACTATCACAATCAGATAAATTAACAAGTTCGTTAATTTCCATATTTTACACGCACGATAATCCTTCAAACCCACTAAAAAAAATTGTGACAGAATTGTTACCTAGCAACCAAATTGAAACTTTATTGATGATGTTAGAACTCTAATGTCTTTTATCCAAAATTCAATTGGTAATAATTGAAATGTATGGATTTTTTAGCCATTGCTTGAACCTCATTTTTTTTTTTTTCAAACTCATTTTCAAGCACTAAAAAAATAAAAAATAATAACACGCAAATCCAAAAAAATAAAAAAAATATACATACAATTTAACTAGACATCTTTCAAAAACTTACCTTTTGCAAAAGTTATTCACAATAAATGAGGCTCAAGCTCAAGCGTGAACTTAACTGATCCTAGGCCGGAATGAGCGGCAAAGATAGAGAAGAAATCATAGTCAGCCCTAGGGAAGGTAAGAATGAATATTGGTGAGTTGGGTAGGTTAGAAATGGACCCCATATCTTATATTTGTTGATTGATTGTCCATTTATGCCACTCCAACTAACTGCAATCTACTGTGGTAGATTTTTGATTGAGACTTGAATTTGGTGTCCTTGTTTTAGTATTGTTGAGGAAATGTGACTTTTTGTGTTCACTAATTGTCGGTGATTTGTAAACAACATAAACTTGTATATTCAATCTTTTATCGCATGGTGGTATATATATTTGATGGGCTTTGGAAGATGCGTAGTGTACAATGTGTAATCCATGTTTGGAAAAGATTTTTTTAGAATAATTTTTTGTAAAAAGTAATTTACTTAGGCCCCGTGTGATAGGGATTAAAATCCAATTAAAATTGAAAATATGGCCGTTATTGGATCTCACTCGTCTAATAAAAGTCGACAATAACGGCTAGTTTTTCAATTTTAATCTGATTTTAATCTCTATCGAACGGGCCTTTAAAGAATGCATGGTTAAAGACAAATTTGTATGTATATAGTGAAATCCAACAAGTCATCGAACATCTGAAGAAAAAAAAAAGTGAGCAACATAATTAGTCAAAAATAAACTTGTATCAAGCACAATATGTAAAAAAAAAAATGTAAAAATCATTCTGGCTAACACCTTCAGTAGAACTAATTTTTCAAGTTTTTTTACAACCACCACGAAATCACTTGGTTTTCATAAGCAAAAGTATGGTAATCAGAAAGTTTCATAAATAAGTTATATGATTTAGAATTGATTCAAAAAATATCAATAACCACATTCAAGTTATATTTTGAATGAATCAACAATGAGCAAGTTTGTCATAGCTAATTTCCAAGAGAGAATCAACTCGCTTGCTTTTTTAACAGTCTTTGTGAACCAACACTTCGAAAACTTGGCCGGTGCCTTGCTGCAATGACAGTGCCCGACGTTGCTTGCTTTGTGATGACAGTGGTGTGTCGATGGCGACATGGTAGTGTTTGCGGACGGTGGTGGTGGGTGACAACTGTGGTGGTGTAGTTGTAATTGTGATTTGGGGGGGGGGGGGGGGGGGGGGGGGGGGGGGGGGGGGGGGGGGAAGGGGGGGTGGGGGGGGGGGGGGGGGGGGGGGGTAAAATAATAAATTAGGGTTTGCGGTTGGTTGGTGGGTAGGTACGTAGGTGTTGGGATACACCTGATTTTTTAAAGGAAAAACCTTGTGCCTTATTTTTGAAACGATAGGTTGAAATTTAAAGTAGGTGTTGAGCAATTTTCACATCAATTTAATTGAGAGTTAATTTCATAAATGGTCATTGAATTTCAATTCAATTTTCAAATTTGTCAATTTTTGCGATCCATTTAGTTAACAAAATTAAATAACGTAACATAATTGATCACTCCTTCAACGACATACCATCCAGATTCTCATTGACCCATTGAAGATTGACATCGACTAATGTTTACTATATCAATTTCATGAAATTATAAATCTTCAAAATAAAACAAAATTCTTAGAAGAAAAACCTCACGATTAGTCAAAAAAAATTCAAAAACCTAAAACACGAAGGAGTCAATCTCTTTAACGGCCGATAGTTCATACGAAGGTTTAATAGCTATCTATAATAACCTTGTGGAGGAAAAACAATAATGTAACACTAAATTTAAGTGGTTAGGTTTTAAGATCATCGGAGTTTTACTTTCTTATTCCTTTTTTCCCCTAAATTTTGTATGGGTAACAAAGATATATAGGTCAGTTAATTTTGAGGGGAAGTTCAGTATAATGTCTCTACATTCAATGTCTAGACATATTTTCTTTTACGATTCTTCTCAATTGTAGTTTGCTTTGTGAGTTTATAACGATATAAACTTGTGGGAAAGTCGTGCAATTGAAACTCACACAATCAGATAAATTAACAAGTTGGTTAATTTTCATACTTTACACGAATGATAATCCTTCAAACCCACTATTAAAAAAAAAGAAAAAAAAAACACTGTGACAGAATCGTTACCTAGCAACCAAATTGACACTTTATTGATGATTTTAGAACCTCTAATGTCTTCTAGGCGAAATCCAATTGGTAATAACTGAAATATATGGATTTTTTAGCCCCTGTTCGAACCTCATTTTTTTTCCACTCATTTTCAAGCTCTAAAAAAAGTAAACTTAAATTTAATAAAAAAATACAATTTAACTACACATCCTTCAAAAAAAAAATTTACATTTTACAAAATTTATTTACAATAAATGAGGCTCAAACATGAACTTAATTGATATCCTAGGTGCCGGAATAAGTGGCAACGACACAAGAAATCAAAGTCAGTCCTAGGGAAGGGAAGAATGGACTGGAATGAATATTGGTGGGGAAATTATTCTTGGCCAGGCTCAAAGCCCGACCCAAAACAGGGCCACCCATATCTTATATGGGGCGCCACGTATGCGTCCTGTTTTTGGGTCAGGCTGCCCAGTAGCATCTCTCATATTGGTGAGTTTGGTAGGTTAGAAATGGACCCCATATCTTATATTGATTGATTGATTGTCCATTTATGCCACTCCAACTACTTGCAATCTACTGTGGTAGATTTTTTATTGAGACTTGAATTCGGTGTCCTTGCTTTAGTATTGTTGAGGAAATGTGACTGTTTGTGTTCACTAATTGTCTGTGATTTTTAAACAACATATATTCAATCTTTTATCGTATGGTGTTACATATATGGAAAATGTTAAGTGTACATTAGCATATACATAAGGGTGTCCATAATGGACACCCGGCACCCCCCTATTGGAGGGAGAGCCTGTGGGGTCGGTACTCCCTCCAATAGGGGAGCGCTGGGTGTTCATTATGGACACCCTTATGTACATGCTAATGTACTTGTAGCACAATCCTACATATATTTGATGGGCTTTGAAAGATAAGTAGTGTACAATGTGTAATCCATGTTTGGGAAATATTTTTTTTTAGAATAAATTTTGTAAAAAGTGATTTTCTTGAACAAATAGGATTTTCTTGTATAAAAAAATGGACGTCTAATTGAATCAATAGATAGAATTTAACATTTTGTAAAGTTCGACGATAATTTTAATAAGTTTGGAAAACAAATTAAAATTTAGTAGTCAATGGGATAATAAGTACAAAGTTCGATGATGGAAACATTGTATTCGACTCTTCACACCATTTTATTTAATATCCCTTCGTCTGGATCAACAAATGCAAGTTGAGAATATATATTTGATACTGAGAAAGAGAGGCTAATTTTACACCACTAAGCATTGTATTTGAAACTTAAAATGTACTAATGTAGAGAGACTTTTCAATGACACCAATAAAATACATTTTGTGTACATATTTACAAGGTAATATTAACAAAGAGGAGGAGAAAGAGAGGCTAAGTACTTCAGAAATATTTGTGAAAGGTTTCTTCCTCTGCACAAGATCTATGAATGACTTTGTAGACCTCAATTAGAAGTTTTGGAAATCGACTTGAGAAATAGTAGTCAAATCCTTCAGGAACCGGTCCTATTATTCCCTGAATTTCCTTTGAAAGTTCCCTGAAGTGGTTCAATTTGTTTCTTATCACGCGCAACAAGTCACGGACGCTATCAAATTTATAACGCCTATAACGGCCGATGTCATTGATAAAGAGGTGGTCCATCTTTTCATCCCATTTACCGCCCAAAGCAACTCTTCCAATACTTTCGAGTGCCTTCAAGAGTTCAGATTCATTCTCCCTGTCTTCTAATTCAACCCGATCACTAGCATCTCGAAGAAATGAGAGTCGCATCTCAGAGTTCCAAAACAAAGGATGTTGTATTACCTCCATGGACTTTGGCCTATAGAATAACAGATTAGTTGATTATAGAATAACATTACAAGTATATTGTCACCACAGTTATACGAGATTGAACAACGTGCTATAAATGCAATGGTTATAGAAAGAATTGCCTCTAAAGTGAAATGCTCTAGTGAAGTATGACAAGCAAGAACATTGGGATATTACCTCAAATCTGGGTTTGGATCTAGGAGTCCAGAGATAAGATCTGTTGCTTCTGGCATATGTTCTATCAAGAAGAGGTCTTTCTCATTATTGATTATATTTATATCACGTACAAAACTTTCCCCAAACGGGTGTTTGCCCCCAGTTATGCAGAAAAAGAGAATACAACCTAAACTGAATAAATCTAGGGCACGTGTTTGACGTTCATGGCGCAATTGTTCTGGTGCTTGCCAACCTGAACTCCCATAACCTGCTTAAAAAAAATAAAAAATAAAATTCGGAGACAAAATACAAGATCAATAACATTCTGCCATCAGACCAATTTCCACAACTAGACAACATGCAGTAGTCAACTTGAGCATATCTACTGCAAAACAATACATGTACTCACCAGTAGCACTTTTGGTTAAAGACGTGTCTCCTGCTAGGTGCTTGCTGATGCCCATATCAGAAAGCTTTGCACATATGGATCTATCCTTTATTACAAGGACGTTTTGAGGCTTCAGATCTCGATGTATAATTCCAAGTTCATGCAAATGTGCTAGTCCACAAACAATATCCCTGTAGCTCATGATAGAGATGATAGTCAATAAGCCACATATAAAAGAAAAAGGATAGCAGTAACAATAACTAGCAGGAAAAAACTTTTGTAACTGCACATTACAATGATTTTTTAGAATGTTAAACTCAACTAACATAAATATGATGTGAAGATAGTGTATAAAATCACGAGATACTTGCGTAAAAATTTTGTATGAAGTAAAATTAGTTCAACTATAAACGTTTACCGGGAAACACTGAGTGAATTACACGCAAAATTAAGTCGGAAATATTTCCCTGTTATATCCTTCAAGTAAAAAGTGACTTGCGTGTATCATGCTTACAGAAGTCATTTTATAACCTAGCCCGTGTTTGTTACCCATTAAAATTTTCATTCTCATTCTTCTACTCATTTTCAACCACACATTCTTCAATAAAATAATATTTTTCATCGCATCAATAACTTTTTCTTATTTTTCAACCACACATTCTTCTTCAATCTACTATTCCAGAATACATTCTTCCAAAATAATGTGACCCAAACACACCCCTAGTTCAACTTTTAATAATATATTTCATGTCATTTACCACTTCTGGTATAATGCATGGAGAAGTATTACAAATAGAACAAAAAGGTTGTCAAGTTTCATGTATTTTCTTTACTTCGTGGGGGTTTTTTCTTCTTGGGTGAGTGGAAGAGGGACAGATGCATTATCTTTCTAAATTAAACAACTTTTAATAGAAATACATACATATGAACCATAATGGATTGAGAGAATATCAAACAAACCTCATTAATTTTAATAAGCAAGCAGATGGATAGCCATTAGCATTCCACAGTTCAAGATCCTTGTCATTTCCAAGCACCCACTGCAACCGGATAGTGCAGTCACTAGGCGACTCATTATCTTGGTCTCCTATAGGTATCTGATTCTGAGAAGGGGTGTAATATGATATTAAATCATGTAAACTACATGTACACCGTTCCAGAGCAAGGTAGACAAAATCCTGATCATATTCCACTCCATACCATCTGACAATGTTTGGATGATGATCTGATGCAATAAGATTCTGAATCTCTTTTAAAGCCACATCATGATGAGTCTGGACAAGGCGTTTAACAGCCACTAAACGACCATCATATATTCCTTCAAGTACAATAGTTCCATTGCTTCCCCTTGCAATTTGCTTATCAGTGACCAACAACTTCCCAATCTGACGTCCATTTATAAGACTATTGTAGTTACTTGAATAATTTGGCGAGAAATTTCCTCTAGTTATTTCAATGTTTTGGAGATCATTTCTGCCCCGCTCATTCTGCTGGTCAGAAATATTGTTCATCTCGTTCTCAACAATAGTGCTATTTTTAATAGTTGCAGTTCTGCGACTTTTCTTCTTTTTGGTTTTTACGACATGAAACTTATTGTATTCAGGCTGCTCGTACAATTTACCCTGTGCCCTGACCACTGCACATCTTACATAGAAAAAGAAAGCCATGATGAGTGGCACCAATGCAGCATATAAAATGGAAGGCCAGAAATGAGAGCGTTGTAAATTATGGTTGTCTAGGTTTTCGTTCATAAGATGATAGCCACCTCCAGGCAGACCCTTGATAGTAAATTTTCCAGTTTCAGGTTTGGGCAAAGCCAGCAACATTTGTCTCTCATTATCATGATGAACACCTAAAAACCTATCCACTGGCTCTAAAAGAGGATCATGATCAGCAGCAGGTAAAGAAAGTACTTTGCCTCTTGGAAGAGCATCTGGTAACTTGTCAACCATAAAAAGGGATTCTAGTGAGCTATGGTCACGGATGCGATAGACCACAGGCCTCGTCTGGCAATGCATTGCCAAATTTGTATCAAGCTTATATACTGGATCAAATTTGTCAACCTCAGGTAAAATTCGACCCAGAAAATTCTCAATTCCTTCACATTGGAATGAAGCTTCGACATCAGCAAACTTTAGATGCCAAAGAACTTTCCCAGTCTTCTTGGAGGTATACTTCAAATTATAGTCTTTCCTTGTAACATAGAGTGGCTTCTCAATATCCTCCAAGTCTGCGGGACCAGATCCTACCCATTCTTCAATATCCTTTCTAGCTAGAATAGAAGATTCATCGACATCTTGCTCTCCAACTGAGGGAAAATTATCGGTTTTAAATGTACGAACTACTTTTCCAGTTTTGATATCAACAAGAAATACAGCAGTTGTCTTTGATCCTAACATGATACCACCACCAGTTGATACAAATGGAGTGCGCCTTACAAATTCTTCAGCACTTAGATTAAGCCTCTGCGATGGAAAATTACTTCTAAAAAGTTATGTAAGAAACCATGAGTAAGATGAGGGTACTTTATGACAAAGTGGATGGAACACTAGAATCTGGAGAAAAAGATGCTTAAAACAGCTCATCCTCGTTATCAGAAAATCATGCAATCCGATGAAACATACACAAGATTAAGAGCCTATAAAATGAGACCAACAAAAACTTTATGGATGGACATACCACTTTATTGAAGCCTTTTGCATGTAAGTAGAGTTCCCAGTCTTTTCCACAATCTATGTAGAAATTATCACCGTCAGCAGAGGAATCAAATTTTTCACCTTCATCACTGGGGAGTGTCTGATATGAGGAATAAATAGATGGGCCCGATGAAAAAGAAGAAACAATTTGTCCCGAACTAATCTCAACAAAATATACCATGCCATCTGGAGCAGCCACTATTGCAGTATCATGTGTACTGATTTTAAATCCACTAGCATAAGAGGTGATAAGATGACATTTAGCATGTGAGTGAAGAGGACAACCCCAAAACGAAACAAACAAATAGCATATAGGAGGAAAAAACAATGATTTCACAAATACGAAAATTATACCCTGCCAACATTTCATCTACTATCCACTCTCCACAACAAGAAAAAGAAAAGGAAAAATAAAAGTGGTTAATTTCCATTTCATATCTCTAAATATGTTTCACAGTGCCCTTCTTCAAGAAATGTCATTAAGCTTAGTTCGCTTGATTAAAACTAGGTTTTTCCCTCACTAACTGCAGGCAACATGTACAATCATTGGAACATTTTTTTATTTTCCACCCATGGTCAGAGTAACAAGACATATGATTATCCCTTTTTATGCTATTATAAAAGCTCACTATCGAGGAAAATTAACATTGTTTATGATGAAAGTCTTTATTTGAACCACCTCGACAACTTCTTCACAGTTTCAGTTGTCCAGCATATAATCGCTGCATAACCCACAACGAACACTTCATATCCATAAATGCCAAAATAACATTTTCCCTTTTTGAAAACTCATTCTAAGTAGGAGTTGGCAAAACCCAAACCAACCTAAGTAAACCGCCCGACCCGACCCAAACCGACCGATTTGGGTCGGTTCTTTTCTTTTTTTTTTTTTTTTTTTTTGGGTGGGTTTCGGGTATTGGGTTGGGTAGTCGGGTCGGGTTATGGGTTAACAACCTGACTCGACCCGATACATTAAAAAAAAAGACATTAAATTGAAAAACAAAACCCTAAAAGCTAAATTGCCTTCGAGCTCTCCATCCTTCACTCTCAGCGTCACCTCGAAGCCAAATCTCGCCTGTCAATTTCTCTCAAATCGCCGACGGAGATCTTAATTGGAAACGGGAATAAGAATACAATGTATATACAACTTAGGCAATATGATCCTTCTATTCACTACAAAATTATATTCAATTTGAGGGATTTTGACAATCTTCAAATGATGTCTCGAAACATACTAGTAATTGGGGGAGCAGGGTACATTGGGAGTCACACGGTGCTGCAATTGCTGCTGGGTGGGTATAAGGCTGTGGTTGTCGAAAATTTGGACAATTCTTCTGAAACTGCCATCAACAGAGCTCGAGAACTCGCTGGTAAACATGTCTCCAACCTCATTTTCCACCAGGTCCTTTTCTGTCATTTGCCTCTTGTACTTCTTGCAAAACTTGTTTACGAGTATTGGGTTTTTGGCACGTGGATTTTATTTTTATTGATTTTGTCAAAAAAAAAATCTCAATTTTTCTTGATAGGTGTTTAAACATATTCATTGATTAGTTTGTTTTAAAATAGTCTCTCTTCTTGGTTGTGTTGATAATTAACCTGTGGAATTGGATAGTGTGCAAAGATTTGATTTTTTACATTTTTTGAGTTAATTTTACTAGTGTGGACTAAAGAGCTTGATATGAGAAGTGGGATATTGGGGGATTTTTGTTGCCTTACATGCTTTTGATCTCATCCTCAGTTGCTGATTTGTTGATTTTAATTTGACTGCAAATGGACCTTCGGGATAAGTTTGCACTTGACAAGCTTTTTGCTTCTCAAACGTAAGTACTTGCGGCATCATTCTGATTATTTGTTTGAACCTTAGTATTTATTAATTAATTTTAGCCCTCATTTTTATTGTTTATTTTCTTAAGTGGATAAAATAAAAACTTTAGTCCTCAAGGTTTATTGTTTAAATTTTTATCATGTGTTCTTTTTGTAATATACTTGTGCTCGTTAAGGGGATAATGGTAAGGTATTTTCCATCTAAACTGCAAGTTAAGAATGTTTTTATTTTTTAAATTTTGTCAACTAAGCATGAGTCGATGTCTTAGTATTGATTTTTTTAATTTTTTTCGTGTGTCATTCCGAGTTTTCATTTAACTTTCTGCAACTGTATCATGTAATGTTCAAGTTCATAGCATGATATCTTAAAATTGAATGGCTATGTCAATGGTTTTTCAGGTGGCAGGTCCGATACCTGGTTGTTGAGCCATCTTCATTTACTTTATTTCTTAGAAGCAAGAATTGTTTATTTCTCTGGTGTTAGTGTTTAGTGCAGGCAGATTGGAATTCTTTGGTTAGCTGCATGTTACTGCAGATTAGCTTCTTCTTAGGTGACGGGAGAAAAGCCTCGAAACATAAAATTATCTCATATCACAATATTATTTATAAAACACTGGAAATGTCACGAAATGCTTCTTTTTTCTGTTTTGTAACATAAATGTCACAAAACTTGTATAACCAAACCGACCAACCCAACCCGACCAATACTTGATTGGGTTGGGTTGGGTATCAACCTTTACCTAGCTTGGGTTCAAACCGATCACGTTGTGTTGAGTTTAGGTTAAGGTAAAAACCAACTTGACCCATGCCCACCCCTAATTCTAAGTACACACAATTTGAATTTCAACAAAACCCAGAGATATGGAAAAATCCAGTTTCTAGTTCTCGAATTTTGTTACTGACAAGCTGACACATAAACAAGCATTATCAATAGCCTCTACTGAATATCTCAATTACTCTTGATCAGGCCAAAAAAAACCACTCTAATATGTTCACAAAAATCAGCTTAAATTATAGGTTAAATACAGCTACCAATTGTGCATTTTTAATATTAAATTTAGAATTTAAAATATCTTTAAAAATTAATTGAATCTTCACAAAATTATTAAATAACATGGAAAAATTGGAAACTAAAAGACAGGACTTACGGTGTAGGCGGAGGATTGGTAGGTAGACCTTCGGAACCACTGAGAATCTCAGGATCTGGATCAGGGTTATCGGGGCTTGATTTAACCCCCAATACAAAAGCTAAAATTAGGAAGGTGACAAATAGAAATGCAATCAATAGGCCTCCGCCTCTCATCTGAAGATTTCAACTGATTTCGTCTATCAGGTTGAAAAGAATGCACTGATCCAAAAGAAATCCGTTGCCAATTTTGTAATGATAAATGGACTTTCTGCAATTTAATATTGTGAATAAAAATCGATTCTTTCTAGGGTTTTCCAATTGTGGGAATTATGCTGAGGAAGACTTCGTGAGCCGCGTTGAATTGAAGGATCAGGATTATGTTTTCCACATGTGTTAATGGACGATGTTCCACGACTTCGCGTTAAAACTTGCTCTGAAGAACGACTTTACTTCTCTGGTTTTTATATTTTAAGATGGCCTAGTCAAGCATGAGAAAATGATTTGACTTCTTAATTTACTTTAAGCCCATGTTTTTTGTAAATATTTAAAATCTAGAGTTATCTTTTATATATACTAGTTTTGGTCCGTGCAATACACGGACTTTATTATTTTGAAGGTAATGTTAGAGTCTAAGTAATTTTGATTTGAGGAACATTTTTCTGTTAGAAAAAAATAGCAAAATAAAAGGTAAGAATTTGTTCATTCTATTGTTTGATTTGTTCCAATCAAGCATCTCTCTAGTTTTAAAAATTGCATAAAGGAACGCTCAAAAGATAAGGGGAATAATAACAAAAGTGGCAATGACTACTGGTGGAAGAACTTTCTCGCAACCAAAAGGTAGGTGACTAGTAAAAATAAACTTCAATTTTGTTGCTTTCTTCGAATACTTCTTCTCGTATTCAGCAAACTTAGCATTCCATCCAGCTTCAAGGGTATGGCGACTCTAATACCTGCGAGAAATTGTATTCAGATCACTATGTATGAACAAACGGAAATGGTATGACATTAATTCGAAAAGCAAAATTGTACTCTTACTTTTTCACATCCTCAGGCACATGGAAAAGCTCCTAAAGCTATCCAAGGTTCTTCATGGTGGCATCAATTTCCTTGGCATCTAGTGCACTTTCATGTACACTATATGAGTTCGCCTTATTGGGAGAATGAGAACCAATAGTTGTAGTCACCTCTAGGGAAGAAAGTTATATAGAAGTAACATTTCCCTTATAAGGAAAACCATTTTTGAGAATGAGCATCGAGAGGAAGTAGAACATGATCTAGTGAGTTCATGCTACATTACTACAATGAGAAATATGATATTTAGAATCAAGGAATGGAAAATAAATGTTGATAAAAAACATCGATTATATCGCCTAAGCACAAGAAACATAACTTTGTGTGTGCATAGATTGGTTTTCTATATAAGTGACGAATACTTAAAATTTTACAATCAATCATTACATGTTGTCCAGTGTCTTGACATACACTACATTTCACCTCCAATGAGGACCAATAACGTCAAACTACTTAGCCATAAGATTTTCAAACATAAGTTGTTGCCCACAATTCTTGGGACAAATATCAAATTACTTTTGCAGAAGAAAATGTTTCAATTGGAACAATGAGAATATATAAATACGTGTCGAAGACCCACGCGAACACTTATATAGGGAAACACCCTATATAAAAGATCCAAAGACAAAATTGGGAAAATTGTTCATTCAAGAATATAACTTAAAAAACCAGAAGAAACATACAGAAGAGAAAGAAATTGAAGGCGTGAGAATTATACTTGCAGGTATATGTCTCAGCTCTTGCAAATTGTTTGGAATTTTCGCTACGATCTAGGGAGAAAGGATTATATTAGTATTAAAGCAAAAAATAAATGGGTACTAAATGGCAAAATATGTAGTTTTTACAATTTAGCCATGTAAACCAAAAGAAAAAAACCACAATCCTTACAGTTAAAAGAAAAAAATGGAATTTAAAACTAAAGAAAAAAATAAGTAAAAATACCCAATAAAATAAAAATATTTACATGAAATACCTAAGAATTTGGGAAGCCAAAACGTAGGCAACAAATGCCAACCTCTCTTCAATGTTGTTTTTTGCCAAAGACGAGAACTTTGAGGATTAACTTTCGACTCTCAACTTTGACAAACATAAATCAAGCAAGTACATACTATAGAAACCATGGCTTGTAACTAAATTTCAATGCAAAAAAAAATCACATATTTTAATAAATTTAGGAAACGTTAGAAAATGAAGAGAATAGAGAAACTCGAAGGGGTTAGAGAATTCCGTGTACTAAAAAATGATATTCGATATAAATTTACTATCATGCCTTGGTTCTTACCCCAACATAGTGGATTTCTCATTGATTCTTGCCTCGTTCTACTTGTGTATTAATGAAAGGATTTCCTTGTAGACAATATTTGTAGTACCACTACACCAAAAAATGAGCTTTTGCAACACAGCTTTTGCAACATTCGTTAGTTGAGTGTTGCTAAAAGGGTCTATCGCAACATTTTGATAAGTGAATGTTGCAAAAAAGTGCAAAAAATGAGGTTTAGCAACATTTTGTAAATAAACGTTGCAAAAAAGTGTATTTCGCAACGTTTATCGAACGTTGCGAAAAGATCAACCTTTTGCAACGTTTATTAAACGTTGCGAAAGATCAATTTTTTGCAACGTTTAATAAATGTTGCAAAAAGTTTTATATTTCGCAACGTTTAAGAAAAGTTGTGAAAGAAGCTTTTTACAATTTTTATTTTTTCTAATTATTTCACAACATTTTTTTTAAAAAACGTTACAAATGTCCCCTAACCCCTTTAAAAGAAGAAGAAACGTTGCAAAATGAAGCCCTAATTTTTCCTCATCTTTGTCTCGGTCTCTCTTCTCCTCTTCTCTTCTCCCTACTCTCTATGAGTGACTTTCCAAGCGTAGATATTGAGGGGAACATAACTGGAATTGCGAGAGTGGCAAGGAAGAGGATGGCAGTTGGGCCAGGCATGCGGCAGTGGTCGCTGCGGAGCTTCGCTAAAACGACGATGAACAGACAAGTGAGAGCTCCGATGATTGAGATGTTGAACATGTACTAATTTTTTTAAAGTGCAGATGAGGGTCACTATAAGAATAAGTATTTCATATGTGATTATGCGTTTATGAGTTTTGGCTTTATGGTTATTGCAATTTTATTGGAATATGGGTTCATTTTTTGAATAGGTGATGACTTTATTTATGTTTGGTGTAAAGATGGAGAAGGGAGGGCCCATTGTTCCGGAATCTGTAGTTAAGAAATAGAAGATGAGTGAGGAATGGGCATTGGTCAGAAAGCAGGGGCTTGAGTCTGCTAAGAGGAAGAAGGCAGAGCAACGCAAGCTTCTCTACAACAAGATGTGAGGTTTCTGTTATTAGTTTATTGGTTACTTTGTTATGTTTGTGATACTTGAAGTTGAAATGGATTTTGATATATTTTTCAGTAATATTTTTGTTGGAGTTATTCTTGATGAAGTATGAATTCGTACATGCAGTGCCTAGGGATTTTTTATGGGTTGCTTCAACATGGAAGGCTTTTACTTAATCAGATTATTGATAGGAATAAGCAGACGACAGGTCAAGTTACCTCTCTTATCATACTTTTTTTGAGAGGTTTCTGTCATATTATTTTTTTGTGCTTTGCCAAATGTAAATTTAAGCTTCTTGACCTCTTTATTGCAAACTGTTCATGATTATCTCGATAATAAGTTGAAGAGCTAGTTATAACTATTCAGTTTTGAATAGATGTTTAACAAATCATAATTTTGAGTCCTAATTTCATAGTGGCAGAGACTGATTTTCGAAATTTCTTTGGATTGGCAGGTGTGCCAATTGGTTTGGGAAGTGAGAGTGGTAGGCTGGGACATTTCCTATGGAGCTGAGTTTGTACCCAATGCTGAGGGTGAATACACTTGGACTGTACAGTAATCGAGGAAGATTGGATCATCCGACCAGCCGATAATCAGTTGCAAGTTGCTATCAACCTCGAAAAATATCTGTGTTGGTTCCTACTTTATAGTTGCACATTTAGTTTCCAATGAAGGTAACTGAACAAATCTGTCTTAAATTGTTTTATGGTCTTACATGTCTAATTTTATAAAGTTGAGTTTTATTTATCTACTTGAATTGTTGTACATAAATTTTAAACCATGTTTTATGAGGTTCATGTATAGAAGAAATCAACTTTATCAGAATGAAGTGTTAGGTGTCAAATATGATTACGAAATATTGAAATCTATCAAGTATTGATCTAACTTTTAAAAATCATATTAGAAGAAAGAGAGAAGGGATCCTGACTAATTATTACCTTCATATGTGCTAATCCTGTTGCATGTTGCTAACAATACCATTCTTCGGCAGTATGTGTCAAGATATGAAGGTGATTTGGTAGCAAAGTGGTACTTTGTTAAGCATAAACTTGTCTGAGAAGTTCTTGAAGGTGTTCTAAAGAGTAAAATAGAAATTCAATGGTATGATATTCTGTTTGTGAAGGCATAGTGTCCTGATAATAGCCCTGCTACTTTATTAGTTGTGGTATTTTTTTTTATTTTTTTTAATTCAGTTGACTCGGCAGCCTACTCTTTTCAGGGAGACCAACCCACAGCCCAAGAAACAAACTCTTTGGCAGGCAACTTCCGACTTTACTCATGGACAGGCTAGCATAAATAGGTAATAGTTAGTATTCCTTGTACATTGTTTTCTTTCTTTAAGCTATCTGGTTTCAATGATCTAACCTCGTGCAAAAAAAATTGAAGGTGAGTTACTTGAGCCATTCGAGATGTAGAAAAGCTTCTGCCATGTTAAGTACAGGAACAAAATATTTGGCATATATACAATTTTTGACTTGAAGGTGAGTTACTTGAGTTATTTGAGATGTAGAAAAGCTTCTGCCATGTCAAGTGCAGGAACAAAATATTTGGCATAAATACAATTTTTGACACGTGCATTAATTAACGTCTCAAGTTGTGGATACATTGCTTTTAATGCCATAGTTCCTAAGCAACAAATGGTTCCTCGTTGCAGTAACATTCATCCTATGTGGAGTTTTTGTGATCCTGAACAAGTGAGATTCTTTATTTTCACATGAACCGCGTTAATTTTTATGATACACATTTTTTAGTACCTTATTCCTACACTAGATGCAATTTGGGAAAAAATTGCAAATCTTTAAATGATCATGATTTTTGTCTAACCATCTGGTTCTTTTTTATATGTTTTCAATACATCATATCACTATTTTATTTGCATAAAATCAATTTATGCTTCCTTTTTTCATACGTTGTTTTTACTTGTTAGTTAGCTCTTTTTAATGCTCTTTCGACCATGCCCTTCATATCAGGTAAATAGTAGAAAATAGGCAATATTGACTACTGAAAAGGAGGGAAAGCTGGATAAAGATGTCCCTGAGAAGAATGAAATAGAGAAGGCAAAGGAAGGTCAGACCATTTCCAAAGGCAATAGCACTGGAAAAGTTCGAGAGTACCAAGATTATTATGTTATTTTGTTAGTATTTAAAAATGTGTATCGAAGATTATTATGAAGATCTTGAATTTGTTTTATCTATACTCTTGAATGCACTTGCTTGGAAAAGATCTTGTAATGAAATTATCAATGTTTATGCAATTTCAAAATTTGTTCACAAAGTGTCATTTTCAATTTTGGTGGGTAATTACCACATATAACTTTAAAAAAAAATAAAAAACCGTCTACGACAGCATTGGAAAAACGTTGCAAAAAGGTCTACGACAACGTTTGAAAAATGCTGCAAAAGGGAGTCTATCGCAACGTAGAAAAAACGCTGCAAAAGGGGTCTACCACAATGTTGAAAAAATGCTGCAAAAGGAGTCTACCGCAACGTTTCAAAAACGCTGCAAAAAGTCTTCTCTCAACGGCAACACCGACCTTCGCAACACTTGAAAAAACGCTGCAAAAAGGCTTTTGCAGCGTTTTTTGGCCGCTGCAAAAGCCTTTTTTTTGGTGTAGTGTACATCTTTCGTGTAAATGGTCAACATTTATGGGTTTAAGTAAGACTTTGATAGATTTGCTTGTTTTTGCTCTTGATAATGCTACATAGAGTTGATAGTGACAGAAAATTGGTTGGGGAAGATACAAACCAACAAAATCAAGTGTTTGACTTTGTGTTTTGTTTATCGTCATTGCGAAATATGGCCTAATTAGAAATTGAGTTCTTCTAAATATAATTGAATTCTCGTCGCTTTTTAGAGGTATAAAGGGAATCCTTGGCAAGAAAACATATTTTCCACAATATTCACCAGCTGTGATTTCTGCTAGAATTACATTCTTCTCAAACTTTCGACAAGTGAGACGTGTCCCATTGCATAGCCCTTCTGAAAGATTGATATTTCGTAATAACATTATAGGACAGTTTATCTTAAGCATCAATTCACGGGGTGGAATGTCATTTGAGGTTAGACTATTCAAAAAATCTTCTTGCAGACTTTGTTCTGACTTATCAAGTGCTTCATCAAAACTATAGTACGTATAACTTTCACCAGAAATTTGTTTAAATAAAATTTTGTTAATATGATCAACACATTCGTTTGTAGGTGTAAGAATAACTCTGTTTGCCATCGCATGAAGATTATTAGCATATGCTTCTATATCTGGAAAAATATGATGTATCAAATTCTTTAAAGATGTAATTTCATCTACAAATGGTAAAATTATATTATTTGGAAGTTTAATACATTTACAAGTATGTTCTTCTTCTATTCCATCTCCAATTCTCAGCAAGTAACTACAGAAAGTGGGATCCAATTTTGCCTTCATATTTTCGTTTAATGGTAGCTGTAAAAAGGAAGGCCATAAGTCTAAGAAAACTAAGCTAGCTTTCATTATATCGTATTTTTTCCCTTTTCGCACAATTGGTAAAATTTGTCGAAAATCTCCTCCAATGACTACTACTTTCTCACCAAAGAGCAAATTACAATCAGTTATATCTTTAAACATTTTATCTACAACTTCTATAGCAGAACGATTAGCCACAGGTGCTTCATCCCAAATAATTAATCTAGACATTTTCAACAAATTTTCTAAAGTTGATTGCTTGCTAACGAAACAACTTATTTCACCAAACGTTTCCAAAGGAATTTTAAATCTTGAATGAGCTGTTTGACCTCCAGGTAAAAGAGATGCAGATACTCCAGATGATATTGTTGCCAAAGCAATTATATTTTGTGACCTTACACCACTTATGAGTGCTTTATATAAAAATGTTTTACGTGTTCCACCTGCACCATCTATGAAGAAAGCACCGCTTGATTCAAATTTAAGTTTTTCTATGATTGTATCATATGCAAATTATTATTCTTTATTTAATGTTGTTGCACAAGTAAGCCCCCCTTGAGTATCAAAATTAGTTGTCTCATCTTCAATCATTCTTCTCAACCTTTCAGTTTTATCTATATTTACATTGAATGGTACTATTGCATAATCATTTATGTTTTTACCTAATGATTCCAAAATAGAATTGATGTCTTCTAAAGCTAGCAATTCAGCAACTCTTACAAATATATTTTGATATACATAATCATTAATCATATAAACCTTAAACTTATCTCACAAGAGCTTTTGATGATTAGGATTGCAAAGTGTAAAAAGTGCAGCAAAAAGACGTCTTAAAGAAGTAGACATCTTGTACAAAATAGCTTCAAATATACATTCTTCACAATGACTGTCTCTACTTAATAAACCATGTAGAAGTACTGCATCACAATATGTAGGAGCAATTACATTGTTCAAAGTTCTTAAATGATTGAAGGATATTAGTCCTCTAATATGATTAAGAAGAATACGAAGAAAATACCGTTCTCCTTTAGATGGGTAAGATGTGACAATTCGTCCTATAACAACATGTTTTTTTTCCTAGGAGTCCAAACTTTCTTATTTGTAGTCCAAACAAAATGTTTTGAAAAATCTTGATACAATAATGTACGAGCAAATTCATTTGTTTCATTCATTTGAAAAAATTCAGTTAGCATAGTTCTCCTTGTATTCCCCTTTTGAATAATAATAAATAAATCATCATCATCGACGTATGTTACTTGTTGATGATCCTCAATATGAAGCTGTAAAGAGTAAACAGATGGATATATATTGCATAAATTGAAAGAAAAAATCATCCACATAGCCTCAGGTGGAAATATCCATCTAGCAGATTGATAAGTTGAAATTTTATCAATTTCTTTATTTGTTTCATAGGTATTAACACATAAATTAATATGATCATGACCTTTGTACACATACTTGTAGAGATATTTAATCGCTTTGATAGAAAAACATACTTCAACATTAATATGACAATCAAATTTAGCACTTAAATAAGGATTGTATGGTACAACCCAACGATTATCTAACATTTGACCTCTAACTTTAACAAAAATACCATTATTACGTCATCTGTATAATGGGTATAAGTTATCACCAAATATAGTATTATGACAATAATCTTTCGGATATTTATTTTCACAACCTTTATTTAGTTCCATACATACATTCTTGGGATTTAGGTTTCCACAAGGGTCATGCATATTGTGTTTAACAATAACAGAATGAAGATAAGACTATTTCTCTTTGTCAGGAATTTCACAGGAAATTATCTTATCAACCTCTTCAGCACAACAATTTTTGTGGTCACAATTGAAAATAAAAAATAGATGTGCATGAGGAAGCCCTCTTTTTTGGAACTCAATCATATAAATATGAGCAATAACATGGCCTAGTATATTTTTCTTATATAAATCATTTTTTAACTCCTCTAATTTTGCTCGAAAGATACGCACAATTAGATCTGGTTGATTTTAAACATCATCATTATGTCTTAGTTCTTGCTTATTTTCTGGCCAATTGGGATTACATGTTACAGTTATAAATACATCTGGTTTTCCATAACATTGTACAATAGCCATGACATCCATATACCTCCTCAGCAAATCTCTAGGACCACATGTAAAAGATTGTGGTAAAATAAATTTCCTTCCTATTTTATACTCCATTGTCTCTCCATTTTCAACACTATCTATAATACCTTGATAAAGTTCAACACAAATTTTTTTCTAGTTATTACGAAAATAATCTAATCTAGTAGTTTCAATCTTAACATACATATTTACAACATATTGTTGGAATAGTCCATCATTATGCAGTAACACAAACTTACCAGGAGACTTGATTTACAATTTGTATGAATAGTATTCTAGATAAGACACTTGAGGTCGTTTCTTCATTTCATTAAGCACTGTACCACATAACAATAACACAATATGAGTATTCATATTCATTTTAACAAATAAAATTTTAAACGGTCATTAAATTTACTACAAAATCCATGTCCTAACCCACATCTTCTTTTTCAAGAAGTTTAGTTGCAGAATTTATTGTGCTAGCAAGAGCGATAGGGTCGGGCAAATGCGTAGGTCATAAGCATGTGTTTTTATATCTCTCAATACCTTCATGCCAACCAAGTTCTCCATATGGAAAGATCAAAGGATATTGTAAAAGATCATAATAACCATAGTAATAGTGAACTTTGTGCGATTCACCAAAGTTTTGCATTTTCATAATTTTTGACCCATACAGCAGCTACTTGAAAAGTTGTCAAAGTATTAAAAACTCTTTGATCAACTCCTGGATTGCATCTTATTTGTATCCGATGGTGTTGCAAGTTAGGTATATTACTTAAAGACTTAAAGAATCTACTATATGGATTTACGTTTAGAATTTGCATTAAAATTTTCAGAGTAGATTCAACAAAGTTCTCTAAGATTTTCATACGATTTTGAAGCTCATTATCTATATCTTAAAAAAATAACTGTATATAAGAAGGTATATTATTCTCAGATATAAGTTAGTTTACATAATGACACACTTGTCCCAGCAATCTAAATGTGCAAATACCTCTGTATGTTTTAAAAATTTCTTTATCATATTTTATACCAAACAAAGTGAATGCAAAGTGATTATTATATCCCCTTGCAATTTTTTTAAATTCCATACATATAGATTCTTTAGAAGTAAATAAGGTATACAGTTCACTTGGTGTTTCAGGTATAAAAAGCTTAACTTTTCCTTCAGAACAACAGAAGCCTTTACTTTCCTTAAAAAAAATTTGTACACCACAATATTTACAATCAATACATGTTGGTAATACATATGAAGTACTTGGTGCATTCAATAGGTTTGAACTTTCTTCTAATTCAGAATTGAAACCATCAACTATTTGGTTTGACGTTGAAGGTTTAGAATCATAATGTATGGTAGATTCATACATGTCAACAAGATGTAAGTTATTCTCTCCATATGAAATACGGTTATTTATCCTCTTTCGAAGATCATTGCACTCAATTACTAATCGATTGTATCGATCCCTTTCTCTTTGATTATGTTGTGGACGAATAAAGGCATGATATGACTCGTTGGTAGTTTGAGGGGTAGCTTGAAGGGTAGTTAAATTAACATCTTCATCACCAGATGGTACAAAAATATTCAATACTAAGACTTTTTTTGTAGAATAGTTGAACTCTCAAACGTAGCTGGAGAAAATAAAAGTTTTAGAAAGAAATAATCTTACATATGTTAAAACATACATACAATAAAACTAAAGTTTAAAATATCAAAATTTGTGAATAATGACTAAAAATATACTTCAAAATGAAAGAAAAGTAATATGCACAAAGAAATCTCAAAACTAACAATTTATTACAAATTTTAGAAGATATTATAAATAAATAACCAAAATAAACTTACTACATAAATCTATAAATGGAAATCTGGATAGTTCAATTGGAGGAATTTACCGAAGATAAAGTGCACTACTGTAGTCAATTACAACCACTGAGGAATACAATTGGACACTATATATAAAAGAACAATGAATACAAATTAGAGTCCACAATTTGTCAATAGTAGTTGAATGGTAAATACTGTAGTAGAAATTCTAGGAAAAAAATACAAAGATTAACTACAAACTGAACTTTATAAAATCTATAAAAGAATAACAAAAATATCATACCTGAAGATAGCACAGTTCAATCAATGTTGAAAATTTTAATATTTTTACTTTGAGAATGATATCTTGATACCTAAAAAAAATGGAAACAAATTCAATATGGACAAAGTCAGGAATAACTAAAAATATGACAAGTAAAGAAAAACATAATAAGAATAAAAAATTGAATATATGAAGTAAATTGAAGTAAATCACATATTTTTTTTACCAAAATTGACAAGTGGCGACTCTTGAGGGTCGAGGGGGCAGCACCCCTCGTGGGGTTTGGAGGCAACGCCCCTGACGGGGATCAACCTGCCTGGCCAGGTCGTGGGGGTTTCGGGGGCAGCGCCCCTCGTGGGGTTTCGGAGGCAACACCCCTAAAAGGAATTTTAATTTTTATTTACGTATGTATGGAATTGAGTATTTTCTAATAATTTTGAATTAAATTATTTATTAATGAAATTGTATTTATAGTTTATGTAAAAATGTAAGTAAGTAGATTTTTTTGCCAAAAAAATGAAAATAAACAAAAGGCACTGGTGCGAAGACATAGAAGAAAGTTTGAGTTTATTATATATGGAATGAAGCAAAAAACTTAATAAGAAAAGAAAAAATTGAAGGAAAAAAAAGGTAGGGAAAAATAATATTTTTAATCATCGTGTTAAAAAAAGGATCAAATGCTCCAGACACCACAGAGATTTATATAATTTTCAAATTTGCATAATGTAATAAATATATTGTATATATGTATTTAATTAATGTTTTAATTGATTGAATTGCATTTGATGTATAAAACAAAGGAAAAAAACAATGTCACTCCCAGTGCGTGCACGGGGAGTCCCCTTGTGCGCACGGGGACATACACGGACGTTATTTTTTTTCCTTCAAGGTTACAATTTTTTTTAACCCCGTGCACGCATGGGGAGACCCAATCTCCCAGTGCAGGCACGGGGACACACACGGACACGAACATTTAATTATTTTTTTTCCTTCAAGGTTACAATTTTTTTTTAACTTTAATAAATATAAATGAAGGGATAATTTTTATTTAATTATTGTTGTTATTTAATTAGTAGAAATTTAACTTTACAAACAAAAGAAAAAAAATAATCAAACCAAATCAATTCCAGTATGTTACATAACATAGCATAAATTGCAATTTCTTAAATAAAAAAAACTATAAACATCCAAACTAAACTTATTCCCGACATCATTCGCTGATGTAGTAAGTCGGTTGCATATAACCTTACTAATAACATGTTATAATTTCCTGACATGTTATTTGATTCATTTAACAATCCACTTCTATATCTAACGGGAAAGAACCATGCATAAAATAATAATATAAAAATAAAATAAATGAATGAAAAAGAAAAAATAAAACAATAATGAATAAAAATCTACCTGTCAATAACGATAATCAGCAAATACTTGAAGACGAGAAAATACGTCGAATACAAAAAAAAGCAAGAAGAGGGAATTTCTACGAGTTTTGTTTTCATGAAACAGGAAATGAACTTGATATCTTTCTAAAGGCAATGAGATATTTATATAGGCGGTCAAAAGTAACAATCCGGTTTCGAGTGTGAACACAAGGTCGGAGAAATGAACAGTGAAGTTGATAAAAAAAATCATTTTCCCATACGGCGTTGTTTTCATCCACAGATATTTAGTGAATAGTAGTAATCTGGTTTTGAGTGTGAACACGGGGTCACGGAAATGAACATTGAAATTTTATTCCCTCTTTTTTATAAAGGCAATGATATAAATTATAATTGATTCATATTTATGGCAATATCTATTATTTAATTAAATTAATATTCTAATGGATTAAATAATAGAATCTGTAGATTCAAGTCTTGGAGATTTGTTAACGAGAAGGAGTTGTGATTGTGAAATACAAATTACATGTGATTGAATCTTAAATCATCCGTCGTCGTATATAATGACGAGATATGAATATCATTATTACAGATAGACCATCACACGTGACATTTCTTACTTGTGAAGTAAGTAGATGATCTCACAAGCTAAAGTGTGGTGATACTGAATAAACACGTGAATTTTTTGTTATAAAACAAAACATTAGAGACCCTTTGGGAGATTCCATATGAATAACTATCTGAGTGTCAGTGGTTAATCTCTAACGTTCAATAGTGAAATTGGTCCTTAGATTTGAGGTCATCATAGTGCCTTATGTGAGGACAATCATACTTTGGTGATGTTGGATATTACTCTGCCAATGGTTGCTAATACGGCATCGTTCGGGATGTCAAGAATCATACGAATGTTGTGAATGATTAATAAATGATTTGTCATTCTTAGATAGTAAAAGATTATTATCTACATTTATCCAGGTAAGTTGATAATGAAATCATTGGCCAAGGCGAACTCATAAGTCAAAAATTGAATAAAAGATATGATCGATAATTTAGATTGACACATATTCATATCTCGTAATTGATTAGATCACATTGATGAAAAGATTATAGTCACGGTAAACGAACAAGTTTGGTTTTATCACACCACGTGATATTTTTCGTCACATGTATTACTCTGACACATTGCTAGATGTCAATCTGGGACGACGAATGTGAATTAGTGATCAATTAAAATGAGTGTTTTGATTTATCGACTTTGATTAGATCAAAATAATAATTCACGTCGTTAATGGATCACATACAAAAGAGAACCAGAAAAGCTAATGGATCACATACAAAAGAGAACCAGAAAAATAAGATTTATCAATTAATTAATTGATAAGTGTTGGATAATTAATTAATTTGGTTGCTTATTAATATGGCCGAATTAATAAATTGGGTTAATTAATTCATAGACCAAATTTAATTAATTATATTAATTAAATATTAGACCGTATTAAGTTAAACGATGGGCCAAGACCCATTTGGACATGTATTAATAGGTTGCTAATGCTTGAGAAATTAAGAGAAAAAGTAATTCATTGTTCTTGCTAACACAAGAAAAGAAAACTCTTGTTGTTATTCTTGTTCTCTATATGGATTACTAGTGGAAGTTGGACACTTTAGATTGTAGATCTGATCATTCGAGTTCAAGGAAATGAAATGAACCTGTGAAATTCATCAAAAGTATAATTCCTATCACAATTTCTATCTAAACGCGAAGCAGGTCTTTTTGTGGGAATTGAAATTTGTTTTATTTTTCGCTACGCATGATTAAGTAAATTTTCAACAATGGTATTAGAGTCTACTTTGTGTTTATTAGAAACTATTTTTCTTGATAGAACAATCAAAAGTTGAATGTTGTTGTTTTTCTTGAATCTAGCAATTTAGAAAGTTAATTTGCATCTTCAAAATAGTTTAAAAAGGAAAATAATTTTGGGGCAAAAAAATCCGGATCGAAACAGGTGGCCGGCATTATAGCTAGCAGCAAAGGCGGCCCTGAGGACGCGAGGGTTGAGCGACCGCACAAGGCCTCAAAAATTGTAGGGGGAACCAAAAATAAATGTGTTATAGTTTTATATTTATTTATAATTAAATATTTAAAATATAAAAATTTATTATTATGCATAAGATATTAAAATTAAGAATATTGTGACTAACTAATTATAATTTCCTAATTTTATTGAACATAATATTTTTAAATAGTATTCCTACCTTAAATGATACTCTTAAATATAATAGTATTTTTAATATAATATTCTTAACTAATCTGAGAAAAAGGGGAAAGTGGATCCAACCGCGAGAAAAAAGAAAAATGGAGCAAAGGCAAGTGAAGAAGGGAACGAACCGTCTTTTTGGAGAAAAGCGTCTTCAGATCTGGGAATTCTCTCTTTTCCTTACACGGTGATTGACTATTCATTTTTTTAATTAAACCCTCATTGAAAATCTGAATTACCTTTTATTTTTCTCTATTATCTCTTGTGATTTCATTTATTTGAATTCGCTTTGCAAGAACTTATTAAAATTTGAATTCACTTTGTCTGAACGCGAGGATTGAGGAAGCGCGACATAATTTTCCTTCAGAGAAGTTGAACACTTACAACTTACAAGTGAGTTGTTGTTTCCTCGACATATTTTCCTTAAATCTGCTAATGAAATTGATTCATTGAATGTTTACTACCCTTTGACTCTCTTTTTGTTTGATTGGTGATACACAAGTTTTTGAAGAATGAAGATCGCTTTAATTGCTTAAAAGATTTTGCCAACTTAATCTTTAATCATGTGCTATCTACTTTGAACATTATACTCTTTCGGCTTTTATAGTTTTTACTATTGTCATCACTCATCAAACCGAAGCTAAAAATGTATCCTAGAAAACAACAATCTAGATTTGAAAAACAAACCAAAAAGAGAAAAAATTGAAGAGTTGATAGTCTCAAAAAGGTGCCATTGAGAAATTTATTGTTAAAGAAACTAAACAAAGTGGACCAAGTACTTGAAACTGATAAAAATGAAGATGTTGAGGAATTGAGACAAAATGAACACGATATGTTTGACAATGTTGATGATAAAAAATGAAAATATTGAGGATTTGAGACAAACTGAAAATGATATGCCTGACAATGCTGATGATGACAAAAATGATTACGGTGATGATGAATTTCCTAAGGAAAACGATATTAGTGAAGATGTTGTTGATGAATCTCTTCAAGAAAATGATATGATTGAATGGATTAGCTTTGATATTTATTGAGCAAGATTTTCTAGAAAATATTGATTACGAAAGTTTAATTATTGAGTTTGCTTCTAAAAATGCAAGAAGAAATATTTTTACATGATAGCATTTCAAGCTTTACAAGTGATTTTTTTTTCAAGGTTTGCTTATATGGAATTGCACGAAGAGACTAGTGGCTTTGATGGTTTTTTGATGATGAACATATGAATTTTGATGAAGTTCGAGAGATGCTTTTGAGCTTTATTTATATTTTTCTTACTCATGATATGTTAAAAAAAAAAAAGCAAATATTTAAATATCACATTTTTGTGATTAATATTATTGAATGTTTTTTAATATATGTTTTAATAATTTGAAAGGGGGCACCATTTTAAAATCTCGCATATGGCACCAAAAATCTCAGAGCCTGCTCTGACTAGCGGCAACAGTCGCCGTCGACACACAGACATGGCGAGATCGTTGCTTATACGCAGCTGCGCACGGCGCTCTTCTAGTGGCGCTGCTGAGGGGCAGTGTCGACCAGTGCAGCCACGTGATTTCATTTATTTTAGGTTTTCAGTTAGGGGCGCCGCATGAGAAGAGTTCTCTAGGGTTTCAGTCGGATTTGACGATTTTAGGAACGGGGCCTCTTTTGCAATTTGTGAAATTGGAGGCTCCGGTCTACAATTTAATTTTAGGGGTCATGATGTAATTTTAATAGAAAGGGGCTTCTTTGCAATTTACAAAATTATGAGGCTTTTTGTATAAATTCTAAACGTGTAAAATTGCAATTTTCAAAATGATTTTAAATTTAAAAAGGGTTTTAAATTAGATTTTAAAATATTTGACCATATAATTTCAATTTTGATCCCCTAAAAAAGTATTCTTCCACATACACTACAATATAATGATGTATCTGTAATGAAGAATCATACACTATTAGATATAGTACAATGAATAACAAGCCATGCAAACATTACAAAATTATTTTGAGGTCATGCATTGATGGCCACATGCTACACACTAAGCCAGATCTCATCTAAATCGGTTGACAAAACTCCATATGAGTTATGGAAAGGCAGAAGACCCAACTTATCTCATATGAAAGTTTGGGCTGTGATGTTTATGTGAAGTGCACTGAATTGGATAAGTTTGAGATTAAATCTGATAAATATATGTTTGTGACAATAAGGTGTTCATCTCAAGATATACTATACTCCTAGAGAAAGTATTTATTCTGGGAGAGGACGATGGGAGTGGAATAAATCTTGAAAAAGTTCAAGAATTCACAGATATAGTTGACCAAGTAGAAGAACCTGAGTCTGATCCCAGCTTTTGATCAAAAAATGGAGACTCTTGAGGACACATCAGCTGCGTGTAAATCTTGTGGGATCATTTGACCTTCTGAAAGGTACGAATCCATGATTACTAATCATACATTATTAATTGAGGATGACGAACATACTAATTACGTAGAAATAAAGTCAAATGTTGACTTAAAAAAATGACAAGAGGCCATGAAACCCGATGTGACTTTAAAGTATGTAACCAATGTTTGGACCTTAATCGACTTTCCTAATGGATTAGAACCCGTATATTGTAAATAAGTTTACAAGAAATGTCAATATGGATTGAAATAAGTCTCTTGGAGCTGAAATCTTCGATTTGATGTGAAAGTCAAAATATTTGATTTTATAAAAAATGAAGACGAATTCTATGTTTAGAAAAAGATAATAAGAGCATTGTCGCATTCCTAATATTATATGTATAAGACATATTATTAACATGAAACAATGTCTTTATATTTCAATTGTTGAAATTATAGTTGTCAAATAACTTATCCATGATAGATATGGGGAAGCAAGTTGATCTATAGAGATAGATCTAAAAGATTGCTTAGCTCATCACAATCTATATAGATAAAGTCTTGAGAAGATTTTATATGGAGAAAATGAACTGAGAGTTCATGGATACACTGATACTAACTTCTAGTCAGACTAGAATGATAACAAATCTCAATTAGGATATGGTTTACTCTTAAAGGGTGTGTTGGAAAGGTTGCAAATCAGAAATAATTGTTGATTCAATAATATAAGCATTATACATCATTGCTTTATAAAGCAACAAAATTTGTAGTCTCGATTAGAAAGTTCATTAATGAACTTGGAGTAGATACTAACATCGTTGATCACATGTTTCTGTATTGTGATAACAATGGAGCCATCGTGCAAGCGAACGAACTAAGGTCTCATCAATGATTCAAACATGTGTTAAGACGGTATTATTTCATTAAAAAGATAATATAATGAAATGACATAAAGAAAGAACGAATTTCCACAAGTTATTAATTCGCAGATCCACTGACAAAGAATTGTTGCAACATAAATATGATCGTCATGTAGACTCTTATAATATAAGATACATAAGTGATTAGTTCTAGTGAAAGTAGGAGTTTGTAGGTATTATGTCATATGTCTAATCAACTTTGGACATAAACACTTTTAATATATATATAATCGATGCACATTTATGGCAAGATCTATTATTTAATTGAATTAATATTCTAATAAACCAAATAATAGAATTCGTAAATTCAAGTCTTGAAGATTTGTTAATCACAAGGAGTTGTGATTGTGAGATACAAATTACATATGACTGAATCTTAAATCGCTCATGGTCATGCATGGCATTTCTTACTTGTGAAGTAAGTAGATGATTTTACAAGTTAAAGTGTGGTGACACTTGAATGAACACGTGGATGTTTTATTATAGAACAAAACGTTGGAGACCCACTAGGAGATTCCACATGGATAACTATCTAAGTGTTAGTGGTTAGTCTCTAATGTTCGGTAGTTGAATTGGTCCTTTGACTTGAGGTCATTATTGTGCCTTATATGATGATCATCATACTTTGGTGATGTTGGATGTTGCTGTACTAAGAGTCGCTAAAAGATATCGTTCGGGATGTCATGATCATATGAAGGTTGTGAATGATCAATAGATGATTTATCACTCTTATATAGTAAGAGATTATGATCTACATTTTATCTATTTTAGTTAACAATGAAATCATTGGCCAAAGTGAACTCATAAGTTGAAAAGGAGTTTTCAACTTATATTGACTTAACAATTGGATAAAAGATATGATCGATAATTGAAATTGACACATATCCATATCTAATAATTGATCGGATCATATTGACAAAAGAATTATAATTTCACGGTAAACGAACAAGTTTGGTTTTGCACACACCACGTGATATTTTTCGTCATATGTACTACCCTGACATATTGCTAGATGTCAATTTGGGACGACGAATGTGAATTAGTAATCAATTAAAGGGTGTTTTAATTTTTCGACTTTGATTAGATCAAAATAATAATTCACGCCGTTAGATATCGTGATTAAGAACCTAATGGGTCACATACAAAAGAGAACTAGAAGAATGAGATTTATCAATCAATTAATTGACAAATATTGGATAATTAATTAATTGAGTCTCTTATTAATATGCCCGAATTAATTAATTAATTCATTGGCCAAATTTAATTAATTGGATTAATTAAATATTAGACCGAATTAAGTTATACGATGGGTCAGTTTGGACTTCTATTAATAGGCTGCTAGAGTTTGGAAAAATTAAGAGAAAAAGTATTCATTGTTCTTGCTAGCATAGCAAAAGAAAATTCTAGTCGTCATTCTTGTTCTCTGTGTGGATTACCATTGGAGGCTGGACAATTTGACAGTTTGGATTGCAGATCGTGATCATTTGAATTCAAGAAAAACAAATGAGCTTGTGGAATTCATCAAATATATAATTTATATCACACTTTCTATCTAAATACAAAGTAGATCATTGTGTGGGAATTAAAATTTGTTTTATTTTCTGCTGCACCTGATTAACTAAATTCCAACACTAGTTTCCTCCATTCATTTTCTTGTTCGTCTTGTCTTTCTTCTTTTTCTTTAGATTAACTCAAAGGAATCACATTCAAGATAACAAGTCCTAACGTTTGTACATTTTTTACTGGTAGATATTCTTTTCACTTTTATGCTTTTTGATTATGTGTTACTTTGATTTGTACATATCAATTGCCATTTCCTTAAAAATGGCCAGGTGATCTTCAAGAGACGTACCTTCGTCATACAATAAGAATATAAACGTTGCTTCAAATGTAATTTGCTGGTAAAACTCTTCGTCATGCATAATTGCTTCAATTTAACCATAATGCAGCGACTGACTTCTCTTTCAAAACTCTCTAAAGAATAGTATTTGAAAAATGAAGATGTATTTGGGATAGGGCCTTTCGATCCCTCCATTGTTTTCCCTCCAGAGTCCAATTTGTGGGCATTTTGTCAAAACCAAAAAATGTGTCGTCTAAATCCATCTGAGCGAGTACTGCTCGAATCTTTATCCACCACAAAGAAAATATTGTATTGCAATCTAATAGCATAATATCATACTTAATTGTTGCCATCACGAAAAAAACTCGATCTTCCCAAATAATTCAACACCAAAAGCTTTGATTCTAATTTGTTGTAAAAAGCGAAGATGATACTAGATTAATTCAATACCAAATTATTGGAGAAAATAAGATATTATAACTACAATATAAAGTAATTGATCACAAAAGCACAAAAACAAAATAATTTCCAGAAAATAGAGATTTATTATAATATGGAGAAAGAATACAAAGATTTGTGTTTACAATGTTTCTAACTTCTTATTAATTCATAATGAAGAGCCAACTATATATAGGGAACAAATTGAGAATGTCCAAAGCATAATAGTAGAGTTGTAGTTCAAGTCAAATGCAAAAAACATAGTAAAAAACAAAAAATTGCGCACGGCAAAGATAACAATGTGCCGAGCCAAAACTTCCTAATGCCACGGCGTCCACTCTCAGTTCCTTTACTTCAAAACTTGATTTTCTTTATCCCAATATCCTATTCAAGTCTAGCACAAATTTCAACTTCCAATTGGGCTTCTAAGTAGAACTTCATCTACAATTCGCCAAATAAACCTGAATAGGATTACAATAGGATTCCACAATGCCTATGGATAACTAGTTTGAGGAATTTGATTATTATCTTGGCATTTTATGTTCATCTAAAACTACATTAGTTGGCCTCCAACTCATTTATTGTTCCTATTTTGCAATATTTAATATGTAGATTCTTTTACAGAATTCAATGTGTAACCTCGAAAATTTTATAAATAATTTTTTTTACCATATCTTGTACTTTGAAAGCTGGTGGACTAAAGTAATATATATTAAAATATTATTTGGGCCAAATATTTAAATTTTGACAGGGATAAGAAGCATATCAATATTGGGCTTGTTAGGTAACTCGTAATTAATATTGTATACTAGACTCAAGAAAAAGTTTAATCAGATAAGTTAGACCCAAAATATTATAGTTTATAGAAGTTTTTATTAATTGATTTTGTTTTTAATTAAATATTGTATTTAAAATGGTGTGTGGCCACGTGTATTATATAGTAGTATTATATTATATTATATTATATTATATTATGCAATTTATTCACGTGTATTCTATCAAATCAGTTAATTGATTTTAAGATTCACAGTAATCAAAATCTGTTTCTTTTATTTACTATATTTGTTTTAGCAAATTAAAGATTTAATTATGAATGTGTTAATTGACAATATACAATTTAGAGAACTAAACTGACATCCCTTTTAATTGGAAGGCCACTTTTTGTTGAAATTAAAAAAAAAAAAATTATATGTTTGTTTGGTTTGAAGTCCTTTCAATCTTGTCACGTATTACTAGTTAAAATTTATGAGTATTTTCTTATATGGCTATGACTTGATTGATGGGAAGATAAAGTAGCTTCCTATTTTTGAAAGTTGAATGATTTATTATACAATATATTTTTGGAGAAATCTCTTGACATGAATTATGACAATCATGACATTTTACTATCAATCTGTCAATTGTCCTCGACTTGAAATCAAGAAAATTACTGAATTTTCATGTATCATTTAAAAGGAAAATAACAAATTTAGCCATTTTTGTAGAAAACGTGTACAATATAATATAAATATACAAATGGATTTTGTGGTGGAACACACATATTGACACGGCAAGAGAGATTATGTTTTGGGAACGTGGATTTTTTACTTTCTTCCAACAATTCTATTATCAAACGAGGTATGATACTATGTGCAAGTTGATCCGTCATTACAACTTTATAATTCTTTTTATGTAATTTTATTTCATGAAATGCTAATTGACATGTAGGTCTTAACGAAATGAAATGTGAGATCTCCATTGGGTTCTCTCAAATGTTGCACATAAATGTATTAGAGCATTCGATTGATCTCTGATTACTATTGATGAAATGGTGGTATGGAATGTTATATATTTATGTTTAAGAAGTTATTATATTATTTTGGACGCACATATCATACTGAGTTTAAATGATTCATTCTTCAAATTTTAATATTTCAGGTTCGATCGGTCAATGTGGATGGTGGCGAGCGGCGCGCAAGTTGCCAAGTAACATTTCTTGGAAAACACTCAACAATAAACTTGGTTATGTTACTTGTATATTTCTTGTTTATTTCTATTTTTATGTTTCTTGACACTATGTTTATTCATTTATTTCGTGACTTGTTATTTAATCCAATATTTGAATGTTCGATTATGAAATGTATCGGTCACACTACAAAATTTAAGTTAATAAAATTTGGAGCGTTACACATTGGATTGTCACAACAAAACAAAGAAATTGGTTCTGATTGCATACGTAATGACCCGGGCCTTATGATCAAGTCGTTCTCTTACATAATGTCTGCTTTGAGAGGGAATACTCTATCTTACCCATCACGGCTTTTTATCGCATTCCCCACGATTCGAACCTAAGACCTTTGCCTTATAAGAGAATTAAGTTAAATTTTGATATCAATTGGACAAACTGTAGATACACCAGAGTATGAACCGAGACAGAAAGAGAGACTTTTTTATTCGACGAGCCCTTTTGGCGGGATGTACTAAACCCACTACGTACCACACCATTAGGTAGATCGCTTGAAAGTCGTGCTTTTCTTGGCCATACAATTTGTTCAATTAGTACCAGAATTCAACTTAAATTTCTAATAAGAAAGAAATATTGGGTTCATGGAGAACGCGATGGAAAGCCGTGAGAGCCCTTCATAAAGCAAACAGTACGTAAGAGAATGATTTGGGCACAAGGTCCAGGTTGTTACAAAAAAAATGAGCATTTTTTTTTATAACGATCTAACCTCTATATTCAAGCTGTTAAGTTCGCATTGTCTACTCTGGGAGAGTCTGAGTCCATTTTACCCTTAACAGCTTTCTATTGTGTTATCTAGAATTCGAATCCAAAACTAGAATTCAACTTAAATCTCTCATAAGATAGAAGTTTTGGGTTCGAATCCTGGAGAATGCGACAGAAAATGTTGAGAGGTAACAAGAGAGATTCTTTCCCAAAGCGGATAGTACGTAAGAAAACAATTTGGGCATAAGGCCCAAATCATTATAAAACACATTTGTCTTATGGGATACTTAAATTGAACATTGGTACCAATTGAGAAGTTGTTCAATTGCTATCAGAACTCAACTTGAGTCTCTCATATGACAGAGGTCTTGGATTCGAATCTTGTGATGCGATAAAAATCCATGAGGATAAGATGGGCACATGCTCTCTTAGAGTGGACAAGGTTTGAATTCTAAGGACGCGATATAAATTCATAAAAGATAAGATGCGTTTAGGATTTCCTAGATAGTATGTAAATTGATTACTTGAGTACAAATGCCGGGTCATTATAGCATTGATCTTAGAGCACAACAAAGTTATTGTTTTAACATCTATACACAGTGATTATAGTAAATGTAATAAAAATCCCACCATTATAATAGGCCGTGAAAATTATTCTTTCTTTTTCCTATTTCATAATGAAGCAGCAAACAAAACAAGTCAATTCAATAAACACTTAACAACTTAGTAAATAAGATGCAAATGCTTCGATCAATCTAACGAGACCTATACTGCAAATCTTTCATAGATAAAATAAGAAACAAGAATTTGAATCTTTATGCAGCCGAACAAAGCCAGCCTACATCAAATATTTGTAATCCACAACTCAGTTTTTGAACATTTCTTGTTTCTTTTTAGGCCATCTTCAAATCCCTCTTCGTTTCTCAAAGAAACTAAGCCGTAAATAGACACAAATAAGCAGTTTGATTTGTGCATTTTATAACATAATGAAACGAATCATTAGATAAAACTAAATTGAGATCAATAAAATTACTCGATTATTTAGATATCACAAATGAATTGGATAGTGATGTCATTTTGTAAGAATTAAGGAAAGAAATTTAAAGTGATGTCATTTTGTAAGAATTTAGGAAAGAAATTTAGAGTGTGAAGTAGTGAGGGAGGATTGAAACAATCACATTGAAATGTGACTTGTGAAAATCTTAATTTTGTTTCTTTCCACATCGATGAGATCGAGTGTCGCCACGTGGCATGTAAACAATAGAGTAGTAGGAGGAAATATTACTCTACAATAATGGTGGACTTTGGTGAAGCTTACAATACGCCATTGATCGAATGTAATCTCCACGATGCTTATATTTCTTTTTCTCCAACCATTTTGCCGTATTCGATAAGGACTTTTTAAAAAAATTATAGACTTTTTTAAGTGATTGGCTTTTATTGAATTAATGAACTTTTATCTACATTTATGGATTTTTGCAAATTTAATGAAATATCTACCGCTTGTACATTCCCATAATGTATCTACCGCTTGTACATTCCCATCATTATGGGAATTTATCTACCGCTTGTACATTCCCATAATGATGGTATTTTTTTTTTTTTCAAGTGCGATCCAATACAATTTACAAAAATGTAAAGTTAATTTAAATAATCACTAAAAATATCATTAACCAACTCAAAAAGTTGATAGCAATATGCCAAAAGTACAAACTACTACTCCCAAGATAATTGATTAAAGTAATACAAAATAAACGATGCATATCAAAGTTTGCTTCTTTGATCAACAACTTAGCTATCTCAACAACAGCAAACCCATTTGTACAGAAATGGATTTGCCATAAATCCAACGGATTACTCGCATGGGATCGGCCCCTTGTGAGTAAAATATTGAAGAAAAAAAACCCCACCCCCACCCCTGCTGTAAGTTTATATTATTTTTTTTTCCTGCTTGCCGCAGATTTCAACCAACAATAAGCAGCTATCTGCCATCACAAAAAAATAATAACAAATTTAATTAGATGTGTTTTCACTCATTTTGTAAATATCCATATTCAAAATAATGCCAAAAACATCTTAACAAAAATTAAATCTAGGTGCAAAGTATTTACATTTAAATACTAAAATAAGATTGACAAACTTGCTTCTTCATTGGAGTTGAAAGTTGCAAAGAAAACAGATATAAAATGAAAACAACTAAGTTTCAAGATGTAATAACGTGAATAAAAATCTGATGGGAAAATCCAATTCCCCTTTTTTTTTTTTTTTCTCGAGGAAGTTATACTCTGCAACCACTGGAAATAAAAACGAAAAAAGAAAAAAGACTGATGTTAAGTTTACTCCAGCAAAAAAGTTTGATTAAACACAAAATCCAATCAAAAACTCATTTCAATCTCAACTAATTATAAGAAGTAGAAATGTACAAGATTCAAAAGACTAAATCAAGAAGGGAAAAATAGAACACATAACACAAAAATTTCACCAGAGTCAGCCAAGAAAAGGCCTATAAATTTTGATTTAAGTTACATCCTCAAAAAAATTCTCAAACAACACTCCCGAACTACTAGAATAGAGAGAAAAATTGCAAGATGACAAAAAAAGAGCAAGAAAAAGTTTTATGGGAGTGAAAACTAGTAAATATGAATTACAGTTGCTGAAGAATAATGTGGCAGCCTTTCTTTCATGTGGATAACTGCTTCCAATGTTAAGGAAGTGAAGGTGTAATTCTACTAGAAAAATCTCGTTATTTTGGATTATCGTACTTAAAAATTAGCTTGAAGTTACAAATTATGAAGACGTGGAAAAGTAAAGAAAAATTCATACTGAGATCATCCATCAAAATCCATAGAGAATGGCTACTATCATTTAAATCCCAGGACATGCATGCCATACAAATTGTTGCATCGATAAACTTCAATCCATCCAAAATGGCTGCTATTCAATTTTTCTTGACTTCAAAGTCCTCCTGCAATTGTTGGAATATTCTAACAATATTTGGGGCCACATGTAACATATTAAAATGTGTGTGCTATTATTTAAAGTATATTAATCAATTAAAGTGATCCACTAAAGCTAAATTTTGATTAATGGATATTAAATTTCATGGAATTAAAGTTTAGAGACCGGAAGTTTGTTTTAAATTGTTGAGGAGCCGGTTTAAAACAAATGAAAGATAATGAATGATCATTATCTTATAAATATACGGGTTATGGTCCTTATTTGAGTGTGTTCTTCAAAATTTCTACATCCCTATCAATAGAGATCAAAAATTGGAGTGAAGTTCACAAATCAAATTGAAAGATCGTGATTCATTCAGGTTAATAATCAAATTATCATAGATTCAGGTATGTTTTAACTTTCATATTTATGTTCATTTTTCAGATTTCAATATGGAGAATGGATCTAGGGGTTTTTTTTTTATGTGAAAAGGATTTGAAATCTTGAGAAATTGGAATTTTAAAATTCTGAATTCTATGGATTATTTGATCGTTATATTATACATCAAGAATTATAGCATGTTATTATGGTTTTGAGCATGTTATAATATTGTTATTTGATTTTCATGTTATATTATGAAATTATTTCATATTATGCTTTGGATATAAAGATGAGCATGTTATAATATGATTTATTGAATTTATTCTATGGATATAGCATGAAGTTATATGAATCTATGATTTTCTTCAAAATCTGGATTTTTGAAATTGAGATTTTTGGATTTGTTAAATTTTAAAGAAATTTCAGTTTAATAAAAAAAATTATTCAGGCTACAGCAGCCGGACGGCTGCTGGCTGCAGTTGCAGCAGCCGCGCCGACTGCTGTTGAAGCAGCTGGCGAGGCCCCGCCCTGTCGGCGTCGGTGAGGGTATATTAAATGGCTATTAAGTTTTTTTTCGGTTATGGGAGAAGATGAAGGGGCATTTTCTCCCATTAAGGTTTCAGTTTTGGAATATTTAGAGGCGGGGTATGGGCTACAAATTAGAGTTTCTTAAGCCCCCACTTGCAATTTAAAATTAGGTTAAATTTTATAAATCAGTCCCTAAAGTTTAAAGTTAATCCTAATTTGGCCTTAAGGTTACGGGTTTTAATAATTCAGCCCTTGAAACTCTGAAATTAATTAATTTGAGCATTTAAGTTCTGAATTTAATTATTAAGCCCCTGAATGTTCATAATTGGTTTAGTTTGGCCCCTAAAGTTCCGCATAATTTTTTTTTAAATTCTAAACTTTCCAATTATTAACATTTAACCCCTAAAGTTTTGAATAATTAATTTTTGGGTCCCTAAAGTTTTCAATAATTAATTATTGACTCATAAAGTTTTGAATTAATTAATTTCGACCCCTAAAGTATTGAATTATTAACCCATAGGCCCTTAAAATTTCAAGATAAATAAATTAAAGTATTCTGCTTATCAAATTATGGTATAAAGGACTCAATTGAATATATATTATTCAAAAGTGAATTGATTGAAGTAATATGTTGTCAAAGCAACTTCTCTTGTGGAAATTAATTAACTTAGAATATTAGAAGGAATTCGTGTGTATACTCGTTCATGCGGATATTAGTCGACCCAAAGGAAGGTTAATATTTGGCCGAATTTGATATACACTTGTGGTGATAAACATGTGACAATTATAAGGTTTTCATGTAAATAATAAATCAATCCAAAGATAGGTTTATTATTTGACAGGATTTATTGTCAATGTTTGATCACTACACCAAGAGTACCACTTACAGTTAATATTACTGTCCAAAAAATTGATATTAATGATGTGCTGGTATCTTGAGATGAGATTTACCATGATTTGAATTAATTGATTATTGAATCTTAATATTGATGTGAGCATAATTCTTCCATTTTCTCTCTACAGCTAATTCATCTGCTAATACAATATCTGCAAATATTAACTCTATTCCCAAACTCAATGGGACAAACTTCAAGGATTGGAAAGATAACGTATTAATTGTTCTCGGCTACATGGATCTAGACCTTACGCTCCGGATTGAGCAACCCAATCATCTGACGGATGAAAGTTCATCTGATGAAAAGAAGAACTTTGAGAAGTGGGAACACTCTAATCGCATGAGTCTGATGATCATTAAGCACGGCATTCCGGAAGCCTTTCGAGGCGCAGTATCTGAAGAAGTGACTAATGCTAAGGATTTCCTTACCGAAATTGAGAAACGTTTTGCGAAAAACGATAAGGCTGAAACAAGCACGCTTTTGCAAAGCTTGATTTCAATAAAGTATAAAGGTAAAGGAAATATAAGGGAGTACATCATGGAGATGTCTCACATTGCTTCAAAGCTTAAGGCACTAAAGCTCGAGCTGTCTGATGACTTGCTCGTACATCTGATATTGATATCGCTTCCTGTACAGTTTAGTCAATTTAAGGTCAGTTATAATTGCCAGAATGAGAAATGTCTCTAAATGAGCTCATTTCATATTGTGTGCAAGAGGAAGAAAGGTTGAAGCAAGATAGAACTGAAAATGTTCACTTGGCAAGCACTTCTAAATATAAGGGCAAGAAAAGAAAGAAAGAATTTCAAGCTGCTCCTAAAGGTCCCATACAAAAGAAACAGCAAGAGGACAACAAAGATGGATATTTCTTTTAGCTTCAGTACCTAGAAATACTTGGTGGTTAGATTCTAAAGCTACTACTCATGTAAGTATTTCTATGCAAGGATGCCTGAGCTACCGAAAGTCAAATGATGGTGAAAGATACATCTATGTTGGTGATGGCAAGTCGGTGAAAGTTGATGTAGTAGGCATTTTTAGGTTATTGTTGGGAACTGGTCATTATTTGGATTTGAAAGACACTAAAGTTATACCGCCTTTTAGACGGAATTTGGTTTCTGTTTCTTTGTTGGACAAATTTGATTATTGTTGTTCATTTGGAAACAATCAGTTTAGTATTTCTTTAAATTTCAATATTATTGGTACTGGCTTATTATTTGCATTTGATAACATATACTTGCTTGATACTATTGCATCATATAATGAAAACATGCATGTTGAAACACGTGGTACAAAACGCAAATTAAATAAAGAAAATTCAGCAAAATTATGGCACAAGCGCTTAGGTCACATCTCTAAATCTAGAGTTGAACGGCTTGTGTCAGATGGTATTTTGAATTCCCTTGACTTCACAGATTTTGATGTATGTATTGAATGTATCAAGGGAAAACAGACCAAAACAAAAAGATTAGGTGCTAACAGAATTTCGGATGTCTTAGAATTGATACACACAGACATTTGTGGACAATTCCCTACAGCTTTTTGGAATGGTCAACAATATTTTATATCATTCATAGACGATTACTCACATTAGGGTACCTATATCTTATTCATGAAACGTCTGAGTCACTGGACATGTTCAAAGTGTTTAAAACTGAAGTGAGAATCAAGTCAACAAAAGGATAAAAAGCGTTAGGTCTGACCGTGGTGGTGAGTACTACGGCAGAAATGACGGTTCAGGTGAACAATGTCCAGGATCATTTGTTAAATACCTAGAGGAATGTGGAATCGTCCCACAATACACCATGCCAGGGACTCTTAACATGAATGGTGTAGCTGAAAGATGAAACAGAACTCTTAAGGATATGGTAAGGAGTATGATTAGTCATTCTACTTTACCAAAATCACTCTGGGGAGAAACATTAAATACTGTAGTTTATACTCTGAACAGAGTACCAACTAAGGCTGTTGCCAAAACTCCTTATGAACTTTGGATAGGTAAAAAGCCTAGTCTAAAGCATTTTCATATTTGGGGATGTCCAGGTGAGGCTAGGCCTTATAGGCCACATGAAAAGAAATTGAACTCCAAAACAGTAAGCAATTATTTTATTGGTTATTCTGAGCGATCAAGGAGCTATAAATTTTATGATCCCACAACTAAGTAAATTATTGAAACGGGAACTGCAACATTTTTTGAGGATGTTGAGTTTGGGGGAAAAAAAATAAGGTTAGAAACATTGTCTTTAAGGAAGAAGTTGAGGATACTATTACTTTTGACAATGTACAAGTTCCTATACTTATAATTGATCAAGAAGTATATCCAGAACCTCAACAAGACAATGTTGAAGAACCTCTCATCCAAAATGAAGTAATTATTCTAGAAATTCAAACTCAACCTCAAGAACCAATACATTTAAGGAGATCCTGAGAGAAAGGAAAAATACTATTTCGGATGATTTTATAGTATTTCTCCATGAACATGAGGAAAATAATGGATTAATGGAAGATGATCCAATCAACTTCCGTCAGGCCATGCAGGGTTCAAACTCTCAAAAGTGGATTGATGTCATGAATGATGAGTATAAGTCTATGCAAGACAATAAAGTTTGGGATCTTGCTCCATTACCAGAAGATGTGAAACACATTGGTTGCAAATGGATATTTAAAATCAAAAGGGATTCGAATGGTAATGTGGAAAGATATAAGGGTCGTCTTGTAGCTAAAAGCTTTACCCAAAAGGAAGGTATTGACTACACAGAGACTTTCTCTTCAATTTTAACGAAAAACTCTTTCAGGACAATCATGGCACTTGTTGCGCACTTTGATCTTGAGTTACATCAAATGGATGTTAAGACGGCGCTTCTAAAGGGTGACATTGATGAGACGATTTATATGGTGCAACCAGAAAATTTTGTGTCAGGAGACCCAAATAATATAGTTTGCAAATTAAAGAAATTCATTTATGGGCTCAAGCAAGCTTCCCGTCAATGATACCACAAATTTCATCAAGTAATTATCTCATTTGGTTTCGAGATGAATGCTGTTGATGATTGTGTGTATCACAAGTTCAGTGGGAGTAAGCATATTTTCCTGATTTTGTATGTTGATGACATACTGCTTGCAACTAATGATATAGGCATGTTGCACGAAACCAAGAGATTTCTATCAAGGAACTTTGAGATAAAAGATCTTGGTGACGCCTCTTTTGTATTAGGGATTCAGATATATCGGGATCGCTCTCGAGGTATTTTGGATTGTCCAAAAGGGCTATATTGATAAAGTACTTAAGAGGTTTGGCATGCAGGACAGTAAATCAGGTGACACCCCTACCGCTAAGGGAGACAAATTTAGTCTCAAACAATGCCCGCAAAATGACCTTGAAGTTAAGAAAATGCAGAAGTTTTCCTATGCATCAGCTGTTGGGAGTCTTATGTATGCTCAAGTTTGTACACATCCAGATATAGCATTCATTGTTGGAATGCTACACAGATATTTAAACAACCCTGGAATGAATCATTGGATAGCAGCCAAAAGGGTTATGAGGTATTTGAAGAGAACAAAGGATTACATGCTCACCTATATCAGATCAGATCAGTTAGAGATCATAGGATACTCCAATTCTGATTTTGATGGATGCCAAGACAGTAGGAGATCCATATCAGGCTATATTTATCTGTTAGCTTGAGGAGCTATTTTCTGAAGGAGTGCTAAGCAGACACTCATAGCTTCTTCTACCATAGCAGCAGAATTTATAGCATGCTATGAGACATCTAATCATGGAATATGGCTGTGAAATTTTGTCACTGGGCTGCGTATTCTGAATGGCGTAGAAAGACCACTAAGGTTATATTGTGCATAACTCAGCAGTTCTATATTCCAATAACAACAGGAGTTCATCTAAGTCAAATACACAGACATCAAGTTCCTGGTTGTGAAGGAAAGAGTACAGAGTGGACAGATTTTCATAGATCATATTGAGACAAACTCTATGATTGCGGATCCACTTACTAAGGGATTGACACCCAAGGTTTTTCATGAGCACATTGCTTATATGTGTGTTGTATATCATAAGGATATCAAGTTTTAGTGGGAGTTTGTATTTTCATTGCTTTATGTTTTGGACACATTTGTGTATTTGGATATTGTTCTATACATAAATAAAGTATTCAGTTCATTACACTCTGTTATTATGTTCAGTACTGATCTTACTTAAGAAATAAGGTTGGATCAGTTGGAAATAGACATGTTTGGGTCACATAACATGTAATTTCCATGTTACACTCTCATGATTGATCTATGTCATTTGGTTATATGGGTGTATGCGACCATTGATGGATTTAGTCACGTTAAATGTGACGAAAATTGCTTTGATCATATATCAATATGACTGATGGACGAGATTTTTTGAAATACCCGTAATAATAATAATAATAGCAAAATTTTGAGCTCATAAGATTGTGCACATTTGAAATGTTACACATATAGCCCAGTGGGAGATTGTTGGAATATTCTAACAATATTTGGGGCCACATGTAACATATTAAAATGTGTGTGCTATTATTTAAAGTATATTAGTCAATTAAAGTGATCCACTAAAGATGAATTTTGACTAATGCGTATTAGATTTCATGGAATTAAAGTATAGAGACCGAAAGTTTGTTTTAAATTGTTGAGGAGCCGATTTAAAACAAATGAAAGATAATGAATGGTCATTATCTTATGAATATATGGGTTATGGTCCTCATTTGAGTGTGTTCTTCAAGATTTATACATCCCCATCAATAGAGATAAAAAATTGGAGTGAATTCACAAATCAAATTGGAAGATCGTGCTCCATTCAGGCTAATAATCAAATTATGATGGATTCATGTATGCTTTATGTTTATGTTCATTTTTCAAATTTCAATATGGATAATGGATCTGGTTTTTTATGTGAAAATGATTTGAATAAAGTATATTGATTGACTATTCATTTTCAATTTTCTATCAGCAATTGCTAGTAAACTAACTCCTCAAACAATTAATTCATCAAGATCCCATTAACTTAATAAAATAAAATATAAATTAGCTGAATCAGAAGATAATAGGCTATAAATTCAAGGGAAATTGCGTAACCAAATAAGCTTACCTACTTGAAAGAGACGACCTTCAGGAAAGAAGATCATTATGTGACGATCGACTAAGGGCAAACTTTGTGGCTTTGTCACTATCCCAAAAATTAAAATATTAACAGATAACCGTCAATTTGGGAGGTCAAACCTAGTTATATTTTGAAAGAATGAATAATCATAGAGAAGTGACAAATTGATTGAACCGCCACCATCTAACCAATAGCAATGGAGAAAACACTAATCCATTGGATATTGTTGGGGTTTATGGACACCACATATCTCCACAATAGTATGATATTGTCCACTTTGGGCCTAAGCCTTCATGGATTTGCTTTTGGGCTTTACCTCAAAAGGCCTCATACCAATGAAGATATTTTCTTACACTTATAAACTCATCATATTTCTCATGTCTAGACGATGTGGGACTTCTTTTACTCCTAACAATCCTCCCCTCAAACGAAGGACCACATCATTGTGGCCTCCCCTCAAACGATAATACATCTGACAATCATCTTGTACCGCTGTTATTGCTGTCGCCCTCGATTAAACACGACCCGCCGCCTGACCACCATATTTTTTATGTCAGGAGGACTTTCAACACAAGGCACCTCAAATGCGGATGATTTTTTAGTCTGATCGTAAGGCTAATTAGGGGATCTCCACCACGCTTTCCACTGCGTTCCTCCGGCTAAGTTTTGGGCCCTGAGCTCTGATACAACTTGTTGGGGATTTATGTACACCACATATCTCTACAATGGTATGATATTGTCCACTTTAGGCCTAAATTCTCATGGATTTGCTTTTGGTCTTTACCCCAAAAGGCCTCGTACCAATGGAGATATTGTCCTACACTTAATAACTCATCATATTTCTCATGTCTACCCGATGTAGGACTTCTTTTACTCCCAACAGATATAAATACACACTTCTCAATGCGACTACAAATAAATCAAAACAAAGGATTAATATCATTAAAATTCATAGAGATTTTTTTCACAGGGAAGAAGAGAGAGTGAAACTGCGTATACTACCAATCTCATTTCTTTATTTCTTTGCATAAAAAATTTAATGGGAAATTATAGTTCCAGAATCATGTATAAAAACTGAAGAAGATTAGCACAACATAAAAACTTCATTATATAAATATAATGAGAAAAATAGTTTCTACTATTCACAAGGAGAAAAGATGAATTACAAAAAATATTACTATCCAGAATCAACTATGAAAACTGAAACAGATGGTACAATTTCAAAATTTCACATTTTTTTTTACACAAAACAAAACAATAAAATCAGAACTTTTTTCTTCAATTGGCGACAAAAAAGAAGTTAAAATGAACAAAAATATATCGCTTCTGTGTCTATAAAATTAACAGATACAACATCACAAAAGCAACAGCATAAGAAACAAACTGAGAGTGGTTGTTTCCTCTGTGGAGCTACAGGTCATAAGAAGAAAAAATGTACCAATTATCAAGCATGGCATGTCAAGAAAGGCATTCTTTTTCATTTGGTTTGTTCTGAGGTTAATTTAACTTCAGTACTTAGACACACATGGTTGATGGATTTTGGTGTAACAACTTACATGAGTGTGTCTATTAAGGTTGCCTGAGTTGTTGAAAATCAAGTGATGGTGAAAGATACATCTATGTTGGTTGGCAAGACGGTGGAAGTAGAGGCAATAGGAAAATTTAGATTATTGTTAAAAATTGGATTTTATTTGGATCTTAATGAAACATTTGTTGTACTGTCTTTTAGACAAAATTTGAACAAATTTGGTTATTCTTGTCCATTTGGAAATGGAAAATTTAGTTTGTTTCATGATTCAAAATTGGTTGGTACCGATTCTTTATCAAGTTACGATAATCTTTTTTTAATTGATATGCTTTTTTCTTTTAATGGATTCTTGTATATAAGTACTCGAGGTGTAAAGCGAAACTTAACTGGCGAGAATTTTGCCTCGTTGTAACATAAGAGATTAGGTCACATCTCCAAGATAAGAATTGAGAGACTTGTGTCTAATGGACTTCTCGATCCCCTTGTTTTTATAGATTATGACACGTGTGCTAATTGTATGAAGGGAAAATAAACCAATAAAAGGAGATTTCAATCCAACGAGACTTTGAATGTCTTAAAACTTATATATATGGACATTTGTGGACCATTCCTTACGGTTTCTTAGAATAGTCAACAATATTTTATAACGTTTACACATAACTTTTCAAGATATGGCTATATATATGTCTCATTTATGAAAAATCAGTCACTGAATGTGTTCAAAAACTATAAAGTTAAAGTTGAGAACCAACTCGGCAAAATGATAAAAACCATCAGATCTAATCGGGTGGTGAATACTATGGCAGATATGACGGTTCAGGTGAACAAAGTCCAGGACCATTTGCTAGATTCCTAGAGAAATGCGGTATCGTCCCACAATATACTATGTCGGGTTCGTCCACTATGAATGATGTTGCTGAAAGATGAAATAGAACGCTTAAGGACATAGTGAGGAGTATGATTACTCATTCTACCTTGTCAAAATCACTTTGGGGTGAAGTATTAAAGACCGCATCATATATACTCAATAGAGTCCCAACTAAGGCCCCTGATAAAACCCCTTATGAGTTTTGGACAGAAAAGATGCCTGTTTGAAGCACGTACACATTTGAGGATGTCTAGTTGATACAAGTTCTTATAGGCAAAATGAGAAGAAACTAGACGCGATGACTATCAATTGCTATTTTATTGGATACTCTGAAAGGTCTAGGGGTTACAAGTTTTATGATCCCACAACTAAGGCAATTTTCGAGACAAAAAATGCTTGGTTCTTTGAGGATGTTGAGTTTGCGGAGGGAGAAAGGATTATAAACTTTGTCTTTGAGAAGAAATACGTTGAAATTTTTCCAATTGTAATTGACAATGATAAGGATTAGGCTTCTATCCGTGATATTGTTCAAGAAGCAATTCCGGATCAAAATAATGTCGTTGTATCTCCCTCTGAAGGTTAACAATTTGTTCTAGAAGAACAAACTCTACATCCTCAAAAACCAATGCCATTAAGAAGATCCACTAGAGAGAGGAGAATTGTGGTTTCAAATGATTACATCATATTTCTTCAAGTACATGAAGTTAACATTGGAGTGGCTAAAGATGATCCTATAAACTTTCATCAAGCCATGGAAAGTTCTGACTCTCAAACGTAGCTCTATGTCATGAATGAAGAGATAAAATCCATAAAGGACAATGATGTGTCAGACCTCGTTCCATTGCCTAAAGATGCGAAACTCATTGGTTGCAAATTAATATTTAAGACTAATAGGGATTCAAAGGGTGATATGGAGAGGTATAAAGCCCGTCTTATTGTAAAGGGCTTTACACGGAAAGAATGCACCGATTATAAAGAGACTTTCTCTCCGATTTTTTCGAAAGACTCTTTGAGGATTATAATGGCATTGGTTGCGCATCTCAATCTTGAGTTTCATTAGATAGATGTTAAGACAGTGTTTCTCAATGGTGACATCGATGAAACAATCTATATGGTGCAACTAGAAACTCTATGTCGGATGATGCAAAGCAAATGGTTTGTAAACTAAAGAAATCCATCTATAAACTCAAATAAGCTTCTCATCAATGGTATTACAAGTTTCATCAAATGATCATCTCGTATGGTTTTGAGATGAATTTGATCAATGATTGTATATACCAGTGGGAGTAAGTATATTTTTCTGGTTTTATATGTCGATAACGTATTGCTTACCGTCAACGATATGTACTTATTGCACTAAACTAAGAGGTTTCTAGCAAAAAGTTTTGAGATGAAAGATCTTGGTAATGTCTCTTTTGTATTAGGAATTCAGATATACCATGATCGTTCTCGAGGTATTATTGGATTATCACAAAAGAGTTATATCGAAAATGTACTTAAAATATAGCATGCAAGATTGTAAACTAGGTGACATTCATGTGGCTAAAGAAGACAAGTTCAGTTTAAGTCAATGCCCCAAACATGACTTGAAAATTAAAGAAATGTAGAAGATTCCTTAGTCTTTAGCTATATGGAGTCTGATGTATGCTCAAGTTTGTACGCGTCCGAGTATAGTGCACATTGTTAGGATGCTAGGGAGATATTTAAGTAACCCGTGAATGGATCATTGGAAATCAGCCAAACGGGTCATGTGGTATTTATAGAGAACAAAAGACTACATACTCACATATAGGAGATCGAATCAGTTGGAGATCATTGGTTATTCTGTTTCCGATTTCACGGGATGCCAAGATAGTAGGAGATCCACTTTATGCTATATCTACCTGCTTGTTGGAGGTGCTATTTCATGGAAGAGTTATTTTGTAACAATAAATTAGCAGTGCTGTATTCCAATAACAATAGGAGCTCTATGAAGTCAAAACATATAGAGATCAAGTTTCGGTTGTTAAAGAAAGAGTTTAGAGTGGACATGTGTCAATAGAGAATATCGGGACAAACTCTATGGTTGTGGATCCGCTTACTAAGGGATTGATACCCAATGTCTTTCATGATCACATTGCTCATATGGGTATAATATCTCTTGAGAATATATAGTTTTAATGGGAGTTTGTATTTTTGTACTTTTCATATTAGACACATGTACTGTCATTTTGGATATGATTTATGGTTAAAGTTATCTTCGGCTATACATTTTTTAGTTTATTATCTCTGAACTCATTTGAAAATGGTCTTACTAAGGTATTAAGGTAGCCCACTTGGAAATATGCATGTTAATATCACATCACATGTAATTTTCATGTTGATCCAAGTCATTGCGTTATGTTAATATAAATGACCATTGATGAGTTTAGTTATGATACAAGTAGCAAAAACTGCTTTGATCTTATGTTGATATGACTGATGAACCGAATTGTTTAGGGGATACATTCGGTAAAGATAGAAAATTCTGAGTATTCATAAAGTCATATTTAATGCACAAATATAAGGTAACACATATAGTTCAAGTGGAAGATTGTAAGGATTTTAATCGAACATGTGAGTTTTTATGTGAAATATTATGTGTTAAATTAAAGGCTATCAATTTTATTTAAGCCCGTTTAAAGAGATCTAATAAAGTTTCAGTATTTTGAGTTTTGAAGCATCTAATTAAAGTGTGGGTCTAGAGGCCATCCATGTTTCTAATTTTATAATGGATCGAATTAGGTTAATGAGCCGTTAGTATATATATATACAGTTATGGTCCCCGGATCACATGTGAATTGTTCATTCTATTCTGACTCCCATCATCAGAGAGAAATAAAAAATTACGTGTTGATTTGGAAGACTAAAATCATAGGATTCATTCATTGCAATAACAATGTTTGATTCAGGTACGCTTCCGCTTTGATTTACATATTCTCGATGATCCAACGTGAAAGATCATTGTGATGGTAAAAGAATTTTCCCAACAGTCTATACTTTAGGACCTGTGGCCTCACGCAAATAGGTGGTGATTCTTCCAAAATTAGCTGCCAAAAAGTCCAAGAAGAATTGATGATTTCCTACTTTTGACTCTTTGCTCTCAACCTCCTTGACTATACCTTCGATTTAACTATTTGAATGCTAACTAATTGATTCACTCATTTCTAAATAACTATATTGTGTATGCTTGTATAACATTTTACACATTGTTGGTTGGTTGGATCCATTCTTAACCTTATATAGTGCGCTTTTAATTTCAAAAAAGGGGAGGTAGATTTTTTGTAAAATTTTGTGATGATGGTGAAGACTGAAGTGGTGAAAGTGATGGTGAAAAGCATGAAACTTGGCAGTTAGTTGAATTTCTTGGTTTTATATTGTTGTGCTTGAGATTCGTTACTCATGGATTTTTTTTTTTTTTTTTTTTTTTTTTCGTGTGTCATGATATTTAACTTAAGGGAGCGTGATGTATGATGAGAACAGATTAAGGGGTAGTAGTCTCTGTGAATTGGTTGATCACAGTTATCACACACACATTACATTAAAAATCCAATACTATTTTTTGATATTAAGCAAAGCCAAAATGGCAGATTGTTGGAAAAATGTGTCATATTTTTACAAAATTTATTTATTAACTAGCTTGATATTTCTATTGATTTCTAATTGCTAAATTAATTGTCAAAATCATGTGAAAAAGTTTACAGGTCATATCAGTAGTACTTTCCATCCTAAATACTTCCATATTAGCCCCTGTTTGGCACACATTAATTTCTCTTTCTCATTCTCATTCTTCATTTCAACCACACATTCTTCAAATAAAATAATAATACATACAAATCAAAAAAATTTCATCACTTTTCCACCACACATTCTCACATCAATCACTATTCCAAAATTTCTATTTCTCCCAAAATAGGTTTCAAAAAGGGGCTTAGTTTCTTTTGATTTTTCTTTGTTAATTTTACAAAAAAATAAAAAATAAAAAATGGCGACTATTATATTTTTGATCAATTAATGAGTTGCTTGATCGTGGCACGGGGGCGTTGATGTTTCCTTTTGGGGTTTATTACGTTATATTTGACGTTCAAGTTTTAATTTGTTATTTAAATTTCGCAGTTATATAAAATTGTTCAAAAACAATTTCAATCTGCACGTTGCAGTCAGGACTGTTAGAAGCTGAGTGTAGAAAGTTTTATGTTAGCATAATTTCTTCTTCTTCGAGTGGACGAGATTATAACAAGAATCCGATAGTGTAAAATGTCAAACCAATTTAATATGTTTTTTTATACATTCTACCTCCCTACAAGTATTTTAGACTTAAAATTCAAATCAACTTTAGAAAATTCTATAAAAGTTAGAAGTTGGGGGATATTACAACATATACTCCAAAGTAGTAGAGTCTTAGGGAAACTAAAATAAATTAGATTCGAGACAGTGTCCATGTTAATGCAACGTTATTTGAAATTTTAAAAATTACAAAAATTAAGGCATCCCAATTAAGCCAGTGTCTTGAACCCAAACATGATTAAAAAATAGTTTGTTCTTAAGGGCAGCTCATTTAGGCTATAGGTCAAGGTTCTTTATTATATAAAAATAAAGGTTGCACATGGTTAGTATTATTGCATACAAATTCATTACTTTTTATTTTATTTTATTTTTTACATCAGATTACATGTCTAGTGGATAGTATAATACTGAATAGTTCAGAGAAGAAAAATAATTAAATTAAAATTCTATTAATTGTATAGTCAAGTTTTAATCAATATTGTGCACCCAATATGCCCTTGATGTATGTTTATTAAATGAATATCTCGTACGAAGGGGTGGAGTCAGGGGGACAATTTTTTTTTTAACCGAACAATACATAGTCGAAAAAAATTAAGGCCTCGTTTGGCTCTGTATTTCAAAATATTGTTTGTTACAGTAAGATTTTCCACCACACATTCAGCCAATAAAATATTCTACACACAAACTCATAAAGTTACTTTAAATTTTAATCACATGTTCTCCAAAAAAATACTATTTATTACTTCATTTTTTCTACAATAATGGGAGACAAACACACACTAAATGAGCTTGAGGCAGCTACAGGATAATCTGAAGGCGCTTAGATTTCTTAAGACTCGATTACTTTGCCATTTTCTCTCTTATTAAATGATTAGATTTAAGACTTTTTAATGCAATAAAAATTGTCAAATAATTATGATGATTACTTGTTAAACCTAGTTAACTTTTTGAATTTGGGGTATTTTGTGAACTTAAGGTGATGATAATTATTATTTTTTGTTAAAAAAAAAAAAAACATTCCTCGATGTGGACCATTTAACAAATGTGTTACTTTTCCATAAAATTTAAACCTTTATGGTGAACTCTTATCAATTAATTATGATGGATTTTGGACTGGATTGAAAAGTTGTTTTGTTGTCCGACATATTTGTTTTGAGTTGTAATTTTCACTTTTTTAAAAGTGTTTTCATGATTTTTTCGAAAAATCTAATGACGTTGATTTAACGTCAAAAATACGTTAGTCCTCCTAGAATTAATAAGATAAGTTTATGTTTTGACCTCATTTTTTTTTTTTTTTTGTTGAAAATGAGTTTTGTAATAATGCATTTTTTGAGAATATATTGTTAAAAAATAGAAAAAAAAAATTAGATTTACGTGCAAAATATTTTATTATGAGAATGTGTAGTTAAAAATGAATTTAAGAAAAAAAAATGAAGATCAAATAGGAGCTTAAATGTGTTTATGAGTTAATAAGTGAATTTGATATTAGTGGATTTCTATGAGATTGAAAAGGATGCCAAAGGACTTGCATTGAGGGAGTGTTTGATTTTAATGAAGAAAAGTTGAATTTCAGGCAATTACGACTTTACGAGTCTTTACAACTCTATTCAATCTCTATTTCATCTTTTTGCTCATGTTTGTACCTTATTTTTTCTAAAACTTATTTTCAATCACAGATTCTTCTAATAAAATAAATTTGAATATAAACTCAATATTTTTCTTACTTTTGAACTCTATATTTTTTTAAAAGAAATTATTATTATAAAACTCATTTCCACAACAACATAGGCTCAAACAATGTTCAAATTTTGATATTGTAACGTTATCCCTTGATAAGAGGTGAGGTGCTTGTTATTTATTTCTCGAGAGTATAACTAAGTAATCCAAATATTTGCTTCTTATGTTTCTTTTAGGCAAACTGTTTTGATTCTCATTTATAAAAATTCATAATCAAGTCAACACTTGATTGCATTTATAATTTTTATCAACTTTTCAATCAAATATTTTATCAGTTTTCATTAAAATTTATTAAAAATTTAATTTTTAATTAAATCAAACGTGACAGAAAAGTGCGCATTAACTTGCTTCACATTCTTATATATATCAACTGTTTTTTTTTTTTTTTTTTTGCAAAGGATTTTATAATCAATTATTATTGGACAAAGTAGTACCTTTTAAAGATGGGAAAAGTTCATATTTAAAGTGTATTTTTTACCTCAATTCAAAAGTAAGGTAAATTATATGAAAATTCAAAAATCAGGTATCAATTTAATTAATTAAAAATATTTATTAAATAAAGATAATAAAATCACAGTTTGTGATTAATTGTCACATATTCATAATTATAAGTTACAGATTTATTTACTGATCACATAGCGTCAAATTTTTTTATCACAGATTATTTTGAGGTCACATATTTTTAAATTAGTTTGTTACAGATTATTTTTGAGTCACATATTATTAAATTTTTAGGTCACAGTTGAGTAATTGGTCATAGATAAAGCATTTGGTCACAGATTACCAAATATTTGGTCACAGACTACCGCCGCTATCACTAATACTTGGTCACAGGTCACAGATAGACCAACACAAACTAACCGGCCACAAAACACACGGACGAAAGCTGAACCCCAACAACAACATAGCCGCCACCACCAACAACAATAGATCCGCCACCAACAACAACAAACATAAACAGCCAACCACCAATCCGCCACCACATAGATCCGCCAACAACAAACAACAACCAACAATTTGTCACATCACAAGGTGGCCGGCAGCGGCCCCTACTGCTCGCAGCAGTAAGCTGTTGCCCGCAGCAGCGGGATGGAGAGGTTGCTACCGGGATGGGAAGGGGAGGGGAGCGACGAAGAGAGAGGGAAGGGAAGGGGATCGACGAAGAGAGAGAGAGAGAGAGAGAAGAGGGGGTAGTGTGAAAAATTAGGGTTAAGATTTTTATATATCACCTGATTTTTGAAAAATAAAGTTTGACCCCTAATTTTTGAACTATAAACTTTAAACCTCTAGAATTATGTAATTTTCACTTTAAAGATACTAGTTTTGTGCCCGTGCGATGCACGGGTTGAGTTATTTTGAAGATAATGTTAATATGTTAAATTATCGTGACTTATATTTTGAATGTTTGATTTGGACAATTTAAATTATCTCAGTAAATACAACGCCTCCGATGGAGATCAATCTGTCCGGTCAAATCGCGGGGTCGAGGGGGTAGCGCCCTCATGGGGGCTCTGAGGCAACGCCCTCGAAAGGAATTTTAATTTTTATGTATGTATGACATTGAATTTTTCTAGTTTTTTTTGAGTTAAATAAATTATTAATAAATGAAATTGTATTTTGGGAGAAGCAAACTCCCCGTGTAGAACCAAATTTATATAATTTTCAAATTTGTATAATGTAATAAATATTTTGTATATATGTATGTAACTAATATTATGATGTATAAAACAAAGGAAGGAAGAAAAAAAAAGAAAATTATTGTTTTTTTTGCTTGTCATTTCTAGTCAATAATTGTGGGTAATGAAGAAATCTATATTACTCTTTGTTTTGATAAGATGAAAATGAAAACTGTTTTACAAATGACCAGTAAATAACGAGGATAAAATTGGAAAAAATAATAATTAGTGTGGATAAAATGAGAAGATGAAATACGTCCCGAATAAATAGTAAACCAACGATTCCCGAAGAGGGAAAATGACCTCTTTTTATCTTTCAATTTAACAGATAACAAAGACAGTGCTGCGGTGAAAAAAGATAGCAGGTGCAAGAAACCCTCTTCTTTTTCTTCCACATGACATGGCTCTTTGATTCACAAATCGAACTGCAGAAGCCATAGAACTTTGAAGTAGTAAATGGATAGTCTTATAATGGGTTCTTAACATCTGGGTCAGCATTGAAATATGAAGTACTTCATCTGAGTATAATGCCTCTGTGATTATGCTAGAATTAGATAGAGAAATTGATAACCAAACCATTATTTTTTGAGCCATATGCTCAGTTACTCACATTCATCCTTTTTGTTGAGCGGGATTTGTCAAAATTTGTTATTTGAACTCTGAATGGTATCGACTTGACTTGGTTGTTGACAATGGCTAGGCGTCACGGATGGCAACTCCCTGCTCACTCCTTTCAGGTTTGATGTTTTCTGCTTCTTCTCGTTTTCACTGGTTGAAATTTTGAAAATTTCTTGTGGGTGTTTGACTTCGAAATGTTGGATTTTTTATTTTTTACTGTAGTTGGGTTTCTAATGATTAATACTTACTTTTCAGAGTCTAGCTTACAATGTGGTAATTTTTCGTACTTGGTTACTCTGAAGATGAAAATAGAAAAATAAAAATAAATAGTAAGAGAAATCACTCAGTACTGCGTATTTGAAAAACTTGGAAGAGCTAGTGTTGCAACTAGCACATATTATTGCGCAAAGTATGATTTACTTATTTGAGATCGAGCAAATTAGGTTAAAATCGAGTTAACTTGATCTTGATGGATCTTTTTCTTTTTCTGAGATTGCATGGTAAATTTTTTTATTTTTATTTTTATTTTTTTTGTGGCAATTGACAAACTAATGGAATATGCACAAAAGATGAAATAATAGGAAAAACTTCAAAATGCTTGGCCTCTATATTCTCTACTATTCCTCTAACAGTTTTGAGAACTGTTCCTGCAGATTTTTGTGTTGTTAATTGAATAAGATTTGTTGCTTCAAGAGAGTTTTGCTCCGGATTATCTAAAACATAAAAGCTAATGATGGGTTTTCACATTGTATCACATTGCTCTATTATACTGTATTTATTGAAATACAAAAACTATAGTTTTATCATTCAAGAATGCACCTTGCTAGTCCATTTAGCTGTAGTTTTAACACAATATTTTGGCATTATTTGCTTAATTATATATTTGCTCACCGCGTCCTTTGAGGCAGGATTCATATAAAAACTTATAGTGAGATCTGTTCCTGCTTACATTCTTTTAGAGATAGTAATATTATCACCTTCACCGCATCAAAATTCTTGAGTCCCAGTTATATAGGATCAAAGCATGAAATTCCAGTTCATTGTTTATTTTATGTCAAATAGTTAAAAGAGTATTTTATATTATAATCCTCTTTCTTCTAATTAGTAAATTAGGTTTGAACCTTGCATGACTATTCTCAATTTATCTTTCTCTTTGTTTCTTTTGCAATGCAGGTTGTGGCTATAACAGTTTTTTTCTTGTTATCTGTTGCTTTCTATGCTTTTTTTGCTCCATTTCTTGGGAAAGACATCTACGAGTACTTAGCAACGAGCATTTACTCCTTCCTGGTAAGTGCAATCTGTGTTTATTTAATTTTATTTTTTGTTATTTTTGCAGAATCCTGTCCCGATCTGGTTGACAGAAGCTTTAATGCTTCTTATTCTGTGTAATTAATATTTCCAGGCACTGTCTGTATTTATACTTTACGCAAGGTGCACAGCTATTAATCCTGCTGATCCTGGAATTCTCATTGAAGCCGACAGGTCATCAACTTATCAATCACATAATGGAACAGAGGTTCCTGGTATGCAATTTGAACATTTTACAAATGAAAAATATCCTCAAAAAGATCAGATACACTACCTAATTGGAACATCGAGGATATTTACTGTATTTTGCAATATCAGTTATTGTACAACTTTTGAGTGCAGCATTATTTGACCTTCTAGACAGATTCTTGAATGAAGGACCTAAGAATTATGATGTGACTGCACTAGAAGTTTTTTTTCTCTTCTCTTTTTTGATGGAAGCCTATTGGACTATTTGGATTTGAAATTTCCACATTACAGCAATTTTTCCAAGTTTTGTTGATAGCTTTATGGTGTGGATTAGATATATCTACCATTGAGGAGCCAAGCAAGATGGAATTAAAGAATGGAAAAAGATCCTACAGGCATGATGCAGGATGTTGTTCGAAAATTGGAGGCTTTCTTTGTTGTTGTCTTATGACGGAAGATTGCCGTAAAGATGAAGATCATGTAGCGGAGGAAAATGGTGAAGAAGATGCTTTATTCTGCACATTGTGCAATGCTGAGGTACACAGTTCAACAAACGTTTATTTATAATTATGTGGAAGGCATATTACATAATCAGGATTTAGGAAATGACTATACATTTCTTATCTTAGCCAATCAGTGTTACATTATCGAAAATCAGTTTACTATGCTTTTTTACAATGTCAACGGTCTGAACTATTAACTTTAACTTGTTTCCGGAAAAAAATAAAAAAATCTGGTACTGTAATTGGTGTCACCATGAATGCTTGTTTGGGAACCCACCTTGAGCTTCATATTTTTTTCGTCAAAAGATTAAATTTCAAACTTGAGAAAATAAAACAAGCTGCTCTTATGGTGTTCACAATATGAAAAGTCTATTTTCATTTTCTTATTTTTGTTGACATGCAAAATTATGGAGCTATAATTCTCTCTTTCTGGAATTTTAAAAGAGAAAAGGTACATGTTAGTGAGAGAGCTATAAACGTGAGAAAAGGGTTAGCAGATGCGATTTAATTGAAACATGGAACTGCTACTCTAAAACATCTGGACTTTATCCTTGAAGAATGAAAGGATGGAGAAGGAGGGAGGGGGTGGGGAATGGGGCAGAGTCCATACTCCATTTGATCTGCCACTGTAGTCCCTATTGACACTAGTTACTATGCATGCCAAAAATTTACCTAATGATATGAGATGAGGAAGAATTGAGAGGGAATAGGTGAAGGAATATTTGGAGTATGATAAGTTCAAGCTTGCAATTCTATTACTATTTCTGAGATCATTCTTCATGGTTCAACTATAATTAATGCTGCCCTTGTGTCATTATTTCAGCATCATTGTATGGGTGGTGACTGTAGAATCATAAATTCTAGGTATAACTAAATTCAATATGTGAATCCTTGAAATTTCATGCCAGTGCAGACAGTCACACTAGCACTTCCATCTTTGTGTTTGTTCTTCCTGTTCTCTTTTTGAAACTTAACTGAAAAGAAAGAAACAGATAAAAAAAGTGTTGATCCAAGAGTTCTTCATGCAGGAGGCCATTTTTTTGTCTTAAGTTTGTTTGTATCCTAGCCATTGATATTTTTGGTTATCAGCAACTTAATGTTCTTTTGCATGTATATCAATTAAAAATGTATATTTTCAATATAGCCTTTCTTCTTTCTTAGGTGCGCAAGTTGAGCAAACACTGTAGAAGTTGTGACAAATGTGTTGATGGATTTGATCATCATTGCCGGGTAGGTTTGAGATTCAATTGTGATTGGGAAGCTCAAAATGAATATAATGGAAGGTCTATCACATTAGAAGTGAAATATAAGGTTTAGTCATGAAATGAATAAAATCTGTGCGATTACTATTTCTTCTCTGTTTCTCATTTTTATAATGTACAATCATCTCTGCAATACAAACATATTTGTGTTTTATTGTTTCTTGGCTAATAGCATTTGGGGCATGTCATCCTAGCAGTGGTTGAATAATTGTGTGGGCAGAAAAAACTATATCACATTTGTGTGCTTAATGGCTGCAAGCCTTGTTTGGGTAAGCTCTATACAAAATAGCTTTATCCTGTCAGGCTTTCTCACCCTCTCCCTCTCCCTCTCCCTCATTTGTCTCTAATTCACGTTTGGCTTTACTTGCCAGCTTGTTTTTGAATGTGGGGTGGGCATTGCAGTCCTTGTTCGCTGCTTTATTGAGAGAAAGGCTACAGAGAATCAGATAACTGACAGGCTTGGAGATGGATTCTCTCGTCCGCCCTTTGCTACAGTAGTGGTATATTACACTTCTTTTTGTTAAAAGTAAAACTGGGTGCTTCATCTATCTCTAGTTCGCGACTTAATTTATTTTACATTATTTTATGGATCTTTCTGTATATGCAATTTAGATCTAAGAGTGTCTGTTTAAAAGATCAGGAACTGCCCTCGGTGCTCCACTTGATTGATTTTAGGAATTATGTGAAAGAAATGAAAGATAGATCTGACCATGTTATTCCATCAAGAGAACATACATGTTTCATTTTATTTATCTGCTTTAAGAAGTATTCTAGATTGCACATGGTTGTATATGTTAGGACTATTACTAGTTGTAATAGAATAAAGTGTAGAAATAAAACTTATCGACTTATTGAGTCTTGTGATAGTACGATGTCCTAAAGCGAAATTGCCCGTCGATAACTGCCGCGACCTTTGTGGACAATCACCTCCAGAATACAACGATCAAATAAACTAATTGTGAAGCAATTATAAATGATTTTCAGAACTCTCAAGTGTACTCCAGAAAATATGTAAAATTGATTATAATGTTTTACTGAATAGGAAGATACAAATTCATTTTTGTTGTCGTTTTTTAATGCCCAAATGTGTGTTTATATAGGTAAAAGTTGATGTAACTGTTTCCACCATGATCCAGTATTATATGCAACTTTTATGGCTAATGCTTATGGGTTGTTAATACTGAACAGTTAAAAACGGTTATATTTTACTTGCTAGTTAACCCATTAAATAATTAAAAAAAATTATTATTAGAATCAATAAAGCCCAAGAGCCCAAGGCTCCAATCAAATATTTTTTAATAGAATGCATAAGGCGTGACTCGAACTCCTAATCTCCCATACAAATTCCACACTTTTTACCAATCGAGTGAATTAATTATTTCTCATATATTATATTTATTGTATAAATATATAACAATCCCCCACATGAAATAAATAAGATGAATATAAATACTATTTTGGAGTACGGTAGAAATCACGCAGGCTTAGGTGTCTATCGACTTGAACCTTGGTTTTGTATATTGTATCGAGTTTGCTAACTGTAGAGTGAACTATATCTTGAACTCCACAATTATGGTTGCAAACTGAGATAATAGAACACACACACGACTTCTAAAACAGTCATTGAGTTCTCGCGGGTGTATTCATTTCGGTCGTGAACTTTCATGATTTCTTTAAGTGCACTAGAGAATTAGCCTCAATTCTCATAAGAAGCAGCCCCACTTCCACACTCAAATATGTGCTTCTATCAAGGGTGTATTTAAATACCCCACTGAATATAAGCTATAGTAATCATTACGAGCATTTGCTCGTCCTCTAATCAATACAGTTGGTACTACTCATCATAGGGAAGGGTTTGAAATAAACTCAATGTAGTACCCCCACAGACCACTTCAATAACTTTGTTATCCCATTGAACCTTGTCTATGGGATCTCCAATCGCAAGGTTGGGTTTCCCTTACAGGTGATCTAGTTTGTAATAGGCTTTAGCCCCATCCCCTTTGATGTTTTCTGAACTCTAGCTAATTTTTTGGTTAATGGGTCAGCAATGTTATCACTTGACTTCACATAGTCAATAGCTGTAACCCTATCCTTAAGCAGCTCATGCACAGTATTGTCTCCTACGAATATGTCTAGACTTTCCATTGTAGGATGAATTTTGAGCTCTTGTAATAGTTGCTTGACTTCACAATGGACATAGATAGCTGGAAGTGGATTGGACCACAACGGAACATCCATAAGGAAATTCCTTAAACATTTAGCCTCTTCACCTGTCTTATCCAATGCTATGAACTCTGATTCCATAATAGATCTCACAATGCAGGTTTGTTTAGATGATTTCCAAGATACAGCACCACCTGCTAATGTAAATACATATCTACTTGTAGATTTAGTTTCATTGGTATCGAAAATCCAATTAGCATCACAATATTCCTCAAGTACAATAGGAAATTTAGTATAATGTATTCCTCGGTCAAGAGTGTATCTCAAATACCTAAAGACTTGAATGAGAGCATCCTAATGTTCACTTTTAGGATTACTAGTACACATGCTAAGTCTACCGACAACATATGCTATATGAGGTCTGGTACAGTTCATGAGATACATGAGATTGTCAATTACTCTAGCATATTCTAAAGCAGAACCACTAGGATCTGAATGTTTTCTCAAATGACGACTTGCATCATAAGGTGATTTAGCAGGAATACAATTGTATTGGTTAAACTTCTTAAGTACTTTTTCTACATAATGTGATTGTGTTAAAAGAATTCCTTCAGAATGTGATACTATTTTAACTCCTAGAATAACATCAGCAATACCCAAATCTTTCATTTCGAAGTGCTTTTTCAGAAACTGTTTAGTCTTATTAATCACATCTAAACTAGTTTCCATTATCAGCATATCAACATATAAGCAAATTATAACACCACAATTATCATCAAATTTGCTATATATGCATTTATCAACTTCATTTATCACATAACCATTATATGTCAAAAATCTATTAAATTTTTCATGCCATTTCTTAGGGGCTTGTTTAAGGCCATAAAGAGATTTTTTAAGTCTACATATTTTATCATCAAGGCCTTCTACCACATATCCCTCATGTTGGTCCATATAAATATCTTCTTCTAAATCTCCATATAAAAATGCAATCTTGACATCCATTTGATGTATAATAAGATTATACAATGAAGCAATTGCAACTGACATCCTAATATAGATAATTCTAGTAACAGGTGAATATGTATCAAAAAAATCAACTCCTTTTTGTTTATAGCCTTTAGCTACAAGTTTTGCTTTAAACTTATCAATCGAACCATCCGGTTTAAGTTTTTTCTTAAATATCCATCGACACCCAATGGTTTTACATCATCTAGGCAAGTCTACTAATTTCCAAGTGTTATTAGACATAATGGAATCATATTCACTATTTATAGCTTCCTTTCAAAATACAGAATCTGGCGAAGACATAGCTTCATCAAATGTACTAGGATCATCCTCTACTAAGTAGGTTAGAAGGTCAGGACCAAAGAAGTAGTAGTCCTAGGTTTTTGTTCTCTTAACTTCAACTTCTTTTAATTCGATAGGCTTCTCTCTAACACTAGGAGGAACACTAAGAGAGCTACTCGGTCTTGCAGACTTTTCTTTAAAAGGGAATCTATTTTCAAAAAAATTTGCATCTCTAGTTTCAAGAATTGTGTTCTTTTCAATCAAAATATTTTTAGAGTCAATGACTAAAAATCTGTAGGCATTACTGTGAAGAGCATAGCCTATGAACACACAATCAACAGATTTTGGACCAAGTTTAGTTCTCTTAGGTGTTGGAATAGAGGCCTTAGCTAAACACTCCCACACTTTAAGATATTTATATGAAGGTATTCTACCTTTCCACAATTCACAAGGGGATTTATCATTTTTCTTACTGGGAATTCTGTTAAGAATATAACATGCAATAAGAAGTGCTTCCTCCCACGTCAAAAGGTAATCCATAAGAGTTTAGCATTAAAATGACCATATCGTTTAGAGTTCTATTTTTCGTTTCAGCTACACTATTAAATTGGGGAGAATAGGGTGGAGTAGTCTCATGAATAATACCATTATCAACACAAAATTGATCAAACTCACCTGAATATTCTCCTTCCCTATCAGATCTTAAAATTTTAATTATTTTATCTAATTGATTTTCTACTTCAATTTTATATGAAATAAATTTTGAATAACTTTCATCCTTACTCTTAAGAAGATAAATGTAACAATATCGAAAGTAATCGTCAATAAAAGTTAAAAAATATTTATTTTTACCACGAGTAACATGTCATTTTAAATCACATAATGTATTAAACTTAAAACTGAAGTAGTTCTATTAACATGTGGAAATGATTTTCTAGCATACTTAGATTCAGCGCATGTTTCAAATTTAGTATTTCGAAACTTATCAGTTTCGGGAATGTTTCCCAATCTCATTAATTTTTTAATAGAATTTATGTTAACGTGTCCAAGTGTCACGCAGTGAGAATGCTTAGCTCCCCATTCGACACGGCAAACACGCTAACAGCTAGGCACGAGGCCTATCTTACCAATAGTGCACTAATGATATATGATCATATGTAAGTATTCTCCCTTATATCATACTCATAGCATGTGTGTATGCTAATTGTTCGAGCTTGCCGGCCAAAAAATGAGGGGAGGGCGACTTTGAGGCGTTGAACCTCGGGAGCCAAATTTGCAATCCGTGAAACCAAGTCTAGCATGCCATAAATCATAAGAATCCAGCAAGTAAACAGAAGAAGTAGAAACTTTATTATTGATCATAGAAACATTTTGTTTAAATAGACTCTCATCTGCATACCCTTTCCCAACAAAGTACTACCCTTAGACAGTACAATTTGACCATTTTCAAATACAGTTTTAAATCCCTTTTTGACTAAAATAGATTCAGACACTAGATTTTTTCTAATATCAGGTACATAAAGGACATCCTTCAAACTAAAGATATTTCCAGAAGTAAATCTACGTGCTACAGTTCATTTTTCCTCGATTTTGGAGGAGGAAGCATTCTCCATGAACAAACATTCTCCATCACTAACAGGAGTGAATGAAGAAAATGCATCTCTTGTACAGCAAATGTGTTTGGTAGCTCTAGAATTTACCCACCAGTCTGTCATGTTGCTTACTAGATTAACTTCTGTCACCGTAGCAAAGAAATTCTCATCTTCTACTACATGTGCCTGATGCTTCACAGTTTTACCTTTTATATTTCGGCAATCCTTTGTAAAGTGACCTGATTTACCACAAACAAAAAGTTACCAACAGTTTTATTTTTAAATTGGGGTTTAAATCGATTGTTCTTTCCTATGAATTGCTTCCCCTTGATTCTACTTTTAAAGTTCTGGTTTTTGGTAAAATTTCCAACATCTTTCTTATTACCAAAACTTCATTCAATAAGATTGGCCTTTGTACCTAAGTCTGGTCTATCCTTACGTTCTGTCATTCTATTGTTCTCCTCAATCCTAATTCTGATAATCAAATCCTCTAATGATATTTCTTTCTTTTATGCTTCAAACTGTTTTTATACTCTTTCTAAGAAGGTGGTAATTTTTCAATTATAGCAGACACTTGAAAACCCTCACGGATTTTAGATCCCTCAACAATAATTTCGTGAATTATAATCCGTAATTCTTCAACTTGACTAAACACCGTTCTAATGTCATCCATTTTAAAATCTAGAAATTTTTCCACAATAAATTTCTTAGTTCCAGCATCTTCAGTTGCATATTTCTTTTCTAATAACTTCCATAATTCTTTAGCAGTTTTACACGACCAGTAAACATCATATAAATCCAATGTCAAGCAATTCAGAATATAGTTTCTGCACATATAATTCTTATGTTCTCAATTAGCTAAATCTGATATTTCCTTATCAGTAGGCTTATCAGCAATTTCAGAAATAGGTTTATCAAATTCAATAGCATCTACAACTTTAAGAGTTGTCAAATAAAAACACAATTTCATTTGCCATCTCTTAAAATTCTTTCAATCAAATAATTCAGGCTTTTTAGAATACTTAGGAACATATATATCTACTGCACACATTGAAACTAATTAAAAATGTAATTTCACTTTAGATTGTTTGAACTATTATTAGTTGCATTAGAATAAAGTGCAAAAATAAAACTTATCGACTTATCGAATATCGTGACAGCACGATGTCCTAAAGCGAAATTGCCCGTCGATAACTGCTGCGACCTCTGTGGACAATCACCTCCGGGATACAACGATCAAATGAACCAATTGTGTAGCTATCACAAATAATTTTCAGAACTCAAGTGTACTTCAGAAAATATGTAAAATCGAGTATAATTTTTTACTAAATAGGAAGATACAAATTCGTTTTTGTTGTCATTTTCTAATGCCCAAATGTGTGTTTATATAGGTAAAAGTTGATGTAACTGTCTCCACCATGATCCAGTATTATATGCAGTTTTTATGGCTAGTGCTAATGGGTTGTTAATACTGAACAGTTAAAAACGGTCATATTTTCCTGGCTAGTTGACCTATTAAATAATTAAAAAAAATTATTATTAGAATCAATAAAGCTCAAGAGTCCAAGGTCCCAATCAAAGACTTTTTAATATAATGCGTAAGGCGTGACTCGAACCCGTGATCTCCCGCACAAATCCCCCACTTTTTACCAATTGGACACTTTATCTGAGTTAATTATTTCTTTTACATATTGTATTTATTGTATTAATATCTAACAGTAGAGTGGAATATAAATATCCACAGAAGCCATATTCATGCCAACAGAACTTCATCCCTATTCAGTTTTACTATTTATGTTGTTACAGGCGCTCTGTACTGCTGTTTCTTTGCTTGCAATGGTACCTTTGGGAGAATTGTTCTTTTTCCATATAATCCTTATCCGAAAGGTATGTCTCTAGTTGCTCTCTCTATGAGTGTGCATGTACGTGCTTTTGACTGTCATTTGCCTCTATGTCTGTATGCGTGCTTGAATTATGCCCGTATGATGTGCACGTGTTGTACTTGCATTTTAAGTGAAGGTGTTCATGTAGGGAAAAGTTGAGTTTTTAGCACTCATATTACAATTTCTTTTGTAGGGTATCACAACATATGAGTATGTTGTTGCTATGAGGACTCAAACTGAACCTCCTGGACCTTCTGTAGATGCAGGAGATCAGCAAAGTTTGCCATCTTCACCAACGAGTTCTGCTGTTACTGCCATCAGTGGAAGAAGCTCTGTTGGCATGGGGCTGCAATATAAAGGTTCTTGGTGTACTCCCCCTAGAATATTTATGGATCATCAGGTATTTATATCTCTTTATACTACTTGACCCCTTTAAGGTGACTGTAGGAGTTTATATGAAATAGAGTGATGACCTATCCTTATGGTGTTGACTGTTGAGTTTTAAGACATTCTCTTTCACGTTGCTCCTTTTCCTAAAGAATATTGGTTCAACACATGCAACTAAACTATTTATGTCAAACCACTGTTTCTAATTTTTACTTTTTTATGAAGTTTTCTGAAGAAGAGAGCTGTTAGCAACATGACACAAATTGTATTATAAGGATTGTGAACTGTAAGGTTCCTGATTTAGAAGGGGGAAAGATTGTTGATGCAAAACTAAACGCCTCTATCCCAAGGCAGAAAATGTAATTGGGTCCACGTCAATACATGTTGGTCCTACTATTGAGCATTATTGTTGATACGACTTGAAAAATTTATTAATGTGAAGTCTCATAGAAGTTTATTGTATACATTCTTCTTTTGAACATTGAGATGTGTGATATCCTACAATAAAATAGTTTTAGTTGACGAAATTAGGATGTTAATAAATATTTAGTTTGAACTATGAAAGAGTACTTCAGAACTTAAAAGTTAAGTATAAATTAAGATCATACACACAGAATGTTGTGATAATCATAGTAGTAAGAAAGTTGGTAGCAAAGTCATTATAGAGGATTATATTATTCGAAAAAGTGATTGTTTTAAGTATTTAAATTTTTATATGAATATAAAAGAAACTTGAATTCAACCTAATGCAAAGTATTTAGAAGTTTGGATGACATTAAGAAATGCAAAGGAATCTTCTGTAAATGGAATATGTTATTGGGAAAATTGCAGGAGCGATCCCTAACATTTTCAATTCTTGCATACTTTATCATACCCTTTAATTTGTGCCAGTCAAGGTCCCTAGCACTTCATAAATATGTAGCAGAGGTCCAAAAGAAAATAAAAATCGTCCCCTTCCACCCCCCACTCACCCACCCTAAACCAAAGAAAACACTAGCTATCCTTGGCCACCCAATTTGAAATCAGAAAAAACCAGCCACCATCGGCCACCCAATCCTCCAGAATTTCATCCTTTATCCGACGGCCTCATTCCACAAACACATCTCACAAAATTAATTAGGCAAACATCATATGGAGATCAAAATTAGCCTTTAAAACCAAGGGAGTCGCGCGGTCCAACAACATCCGACAACTCCAATTTATGGTCGCGCACCACTACCAGCTAGTCGCATCACCTAGTTGTTCCAATTTATGGTGAGACATCATCCAAAACATCTCTGATTAATACAGTTTTTTCAATTTCTTCCACACGCAAATGAGGTTCCAGTTTCTTTAGTTTCTGTTAGGTTAGGTTTGATTTTTGGTTTAGATATTTGGGTAGTGGCGATTGCCTTTGGGAGACGGTGGTGACCGTATTGTGTCCACCGGTGTGGGTAGTTTGGAAAAGAAGGTGTCGACCATTGGCCTTTCTAATGTTGATGAGGGTGGTTGGGTAAATTTCTTTTATTTTTTCGGTTTTTTTATTTATGTAAAAAATGTAAAATTACCATTTTCTCTTTTTAAAATTAGTCAAAATTGTGGTCAAGGTTTTTTTTTTTTTTTTTTGTCAACTAACGGTCAAGTGGATGGTTTCCATCCATTTGGACCTCTACTGCATATTTATGAATGATTAGGGACCTTCACTTGCACAAACTGAAGGTTAGGATAAAGTCTACAAAAATTGAAAAAGCTAGGTACCGCTGTTGCAATTTATCCTATATTATTTTAAAGATAACTTACTGTAAAAAAAATATTAATCAAGTTATACTTTACGGTATTGAGAGTTGAATCTTAAATGACAAAATGCCAACGATATGAATGTCCCTTAGATGAGGATGTTAAAAATGTGTGGTGATTCTAGAATGAAATGACATGAAATACATGCCAACTAGCAAAGGTGCCACCAATTGGTGATTTTAGTACACAGAACTTATAGGTCATCCAAGTTAATATCCCCTATATCATGACATAATTTTAGTTAATGAGATTAGGAAGAGTGTAAGTATTTAATTTGTACTTTGAAGGATACTTTGGTGTCTAAAGACTTTGGGTTGAGTAGAACAAAGATGTAATGCATAGAATGCCATTTTTATCACGGTAGGACTAATGATGGTAGAGTCACTGTAGAGGATCATGCTATCTCAAGTTTTGGTTTTAGGTATTTGGATTTGAATATCAACAAGGATTCATATAGGATGTAATGATATTATATATAGGATTGCCAGAGGGTTGTTATAGTGTTTCTATGTTATCAGAGGGAGAAATTCAGTGCGTTCCGATAAGTTAAAAGACAAGTTTTATAGAATGTTTATTAAACCAACTGTGCTTTATGTTACTGAGTTGGGCTGTCAAAGAATAAATTTTCGTAAGATGAATGTACATAAATTAGGATTTTGAGATGAGCACGTCATTATACTAGGATGGAGTCGACGTGAAACGATAATTTATTCCCACAAGATGAGGTGACTTCAATTGAAGATAAATTCAGGGATAATGACTTTAGTGATTGGTATAAGAGAAGCATGCGAGGATCCTGCTCAAACTAAAACAAAGCATGTCTAGCCTAAAATCATGTCAAACATCCCTGATTCTAAGTTTGAATTCTATAGCTGTACATTGTAACAGTAGCATAGATTTAGCCTTACCGTGTATATGTCTCCTAAATTAGTTTCTCAATCATTCTATATATAACATAGAATTTCTATCAATAAAGTGTGGGGGAAATTCTTCATTGAAATTATTGCAATATTTTGGCCTGCCAGAGTAGTTGTTGGAGCGACGTCCATCACGCTGGGCTCCATTTGAGTTTCGGCTTGGGCAGGAGTCTAGAGGCCCATGTAGAGGGCCATTTTGCTTGAAAGGCCACAGGTGACTCCCCCGTTGTGCAGATTACTTTGTCTTCGTGTAATTTGCAGAAGCAACCAGGTTCTGCGTTGCAGCTTCCAGGCGCTGTAAATATGCCTCGTGTCCAACGAAAGGTCATGCAACTCCTCAAAGTCCAGTGATGATTCTCGGGCTTGAATAGGCGCAGCAATCTCCTTGAAAATCTGGACCTAAACCATTCAACACTTAGGTGATCATCCAAAATTAAATGATCGATAATCGCTATTTCATCAGCCAAGGCCTTCACAGCATGGAGATATTTTGTAATCGACCGATTTCCACGCTGGATTAAGGTGAGTTCCTCCTTTAACTGCATAGCACGAGTTCTTGATCGGCTAGCATAGAGTTTTTAACCTTTTCCAAGCTTCATGAGAGGTCGTTGCCGTAGCAATGAGTGAGGTGATTGAAGGAGATGTGGAGGTTAGAATAGCACTCTTGTCGGACCCAGTAGGTCTTGCGCAGCTCATCAACAGGGGTACCAGCGGAAAAGGGGCACCGAAGGGTGCATTCGACATAGTCGAGTAAATCGTAACACGCCATTGAGGAAAGGTAGATGGAGTTAATTTTTCATTGATTTGGGCAATGATATTGAGAGCAATTCGGGTTTATCTATTCCAGAAGGAGGTTGGGTATGGATGTTAAAGTCTGGATTTTGATCAGAGGAGGGAGACGTGGTGGTGACTTGGATCGGTGGCTCATTAGAGATCATTTGCTCTGATGCCATGTTAAGATTTGAGGTTCCATCTTAAAAGGTCAACCTTATTAAGAGGAGTACCCAAATTCTTATAAATTAGTCTATGTTTTCATCTTTATTCAATGTAGGATTTTTTCCCTTAACAATTGGATCTAAGTAAATTCTTCTTGAAAATAACAATCTTAGTAGAACATGTTACAGGAGGTAGAGGTATACGAAAATTTGTACAATCTAATGTGGTCGCCAAAAAATTAATTTCTTCAGACTTCTTGGTAGATGTAGCAGTAGATCGGAGTGGTGAAAAGGATTCACATTGCTGAATCCAATTTACTGGGAATAGAAGGATTCACATTGCTGACTCCAATTTACTTGGAATAGAGTTTAGTTGTTTGTAGTTGTTATGAAGGCATTGTGAATGATAATGAAAACAGTGGGTAGCAAAATCACTTGAAATACTAATCCAGGTGTTAATAGAAGGTAGGTTGACGATAGCATAAGGCACTATGTTCAATTTTTATTGCACTTGCTTATCTCTATCTTTTCGATCTGTCTTATAATGGGCATCATCTATAATCACATGATTTGAGTTTTTTGTCATCATAAACTTTTTGCATTCAATCATATAAGAAAGACCAATCCACATTTCTTTGTCCATGTTAAATTTTATTATGTGGATCTGCTCTTAGGAAACGATATGTAGGATACACGACAAACTTGCCATTTTCAACCATTTTGTACGACTTTTAACTACAAATACTCTCGTATAATGTATTGTTTTCTTCTTGTTTCCGTGGTTACTAGGGAAGTTAATGTTTTAATCATGTTGGTTTTGATTCGTTAACTCAAAGCGAGTTTTCCGTTTATTTGATAGCATTTTATTATTTTTAACCTTTGTTGCTATGAAGTACTGGAATTTTAAATTTCAACTGGAACATGGGGAGTCAAAATGCATCTATCTTGTCTCAATTATACCAAGGGAAACGTTTATAACCTCATTTATCTTTTACTGCAAATGTATCTAGCTTACCGAGTAGTAATATATTCCTTTGTTTTTTGGGCATCTCCTACACAGGATGAAATTATTCCCCATCTTCAGCCCGGACGTCTACCTTCCACAGTTGATCCAGATGCCATACAATCTGACAAGGAGAGACGAGGACCCCAGCGTCCAGTCAGAATCAGTGCATGGAAGCTTGCAAAGTTGGACTCTCATGAGGCTATTAAAGCTGGTGCAAAGGCCAGAGCTTCATCATCCGTTTTACGTCCAATAAGTTCTAGACATCATAATTACGAAGCTGATCATTTATCCAATACCACTATGAGTGGTAAAAGCTCTCCAACGAGTACAAGGCACGGATATTACGAGAGCAATGCTCGAGCAGGGGCATCAGGGTTGTCTCCATTGAAGACCTCGTATTCACCTAGTCAAGCTAGCAGGGACGACAATGATATCCGTGGTCACAGCATAAGTAACTTAAGTAGTCCTCTTGCCACAAATCTCACTTCTTCACCAGTCGAGCAGCAGCATTCTTCAAACAAAGACCACTTTAATCCGATATATCAAGCATCGGCTAATCAATCTCCTTGGTTGGCAAAAGCAAGTGATAAAAATGAAGCTTCTTTTAACGATGATAAAGCTGGGCCGCCCTTGAGGAAAAACAATTTGGGTATTGCTGAAAATGTGAAATCATCAGTATTTTGGGATCCAGAAGCAGGGCGCTTTGTTTCTGCTGCCACCCGGAATGTTGGATCATCATCTCACGGTACTGCTGCTGAGCTTACATACGCAGGTCAATCTATATTCTTTGGAGGTCCTCTAATGAACGAACAGCTGAGCCGAGGGGCAATAAGTGGCACCTCATTGCCAACGGGTCCCCAGAGAAGTTCCACGTCTAGTTACTATCAACAGGGTAGATCACAGAGGGGAGGTCAGCTTCCAGTATTTGTCCCAAGTGATTCCCAGTAAAACCAATTTTCTTCTAGATTGCAATAAGATTTTGTATGAAACATGAAATGCTACTTCAGAATGGAGTTAGATTTGCAAATTTAGTTTCTTATATTTTTGAATTTCTTTCACCTCATTTGTGTAAAGTTTTCGTCTGATATCCTAATTATTTCTTGCTCACTTATCTGCAATTCTACTAATTGGGGGTAGGATTTTTGTTCAATTTCTCGAGGTGTAAGCAGCAATGACATGATCCCTACACAGTTCTGACTTTGAAGTACAATAGTTAACGATATAATATAATTTCTTTTTTTATTTATTTCTTAGGCAATCTTCAACACAATTCACTAAAATAGTGCAACTTCCACATCAAACAAATGCGTCTTTCGCACCATCTTATTTAGACATTTCCATCCTATTACACCAAATGTACAACATTTCCTTCATTTCCTTATTTTTTAATTCTTAACATCAATTTATTTAATAAATTAATTAATTACAACTTTTATTCTTATTAAAATTATTAAATTATATATTTCATTTAATTAACTAAAATATTGAATTTATTAATAATATTAAATAAGTATTACACTTAGCCCTTGTTTGTCTACCATTAAAATAAAACTCCTTTTTTTAACCACATATTCACTAAATAAAATAACTATAAATAAAATTAAATCATTCAATAATAAAATGATATATTAGGAATTAAGATTTGTAGTATAAAATGAAGGGTAAAATGATAAATGATGTGAACCCCTTTGCATGATGTACCTTGTAATCCATGACAAGATTTGATATGAATCCCAAGAAAGCTAAAATTAGATGAAGAACCTTAACCCAATGATTTCTTGAATAAAGAGCCAATAATGGAATGGCTGAATGCCACAAAGATGAATCAAATGCCTTGAATGTGCATGGTTATATTTGATGCGTACGCATGGTTCAATGAATTTGCTCTCAAATTATGAATTAAAGCCCTGCATGTTCATGGCTTTCCGAATCAACTTCCTTTTTCTTAGATTGAATCAAATGCACTAAGTTTGGTTCTTCAATATTCGTGCCTCTTTATAAAATTAGTGTATTACTCATTGCACTTGAACTCTCAGCCTACGTAGCTTGGCCAAGTCCTTGTATGGCTTCTTGATCTCATTGCTCTTGATATTGTTATTGATCAATCCGAAACATGTAAAGGATCCTTGTTAGCAGACCATCCATGTACTCATCAATGCCTCTCTCTTCGAAAGGAGTCAACCTCGAATCTTCACCTGGTTCAAATGTCACATGTCTTCTTCTTTTATTGGCTTGAGTAGTATAATGATCATTCTTCTTTTTAATTTGAAGACGAACCTTCTTATGTATTGACTTTACTAATTCATCCCTCCTCTTCCCATCCAAACTATCCATTTCATCCATCGGTAAATGAATTAATCCAAAGGAGTTAGTGAATTAAAACCATGCACAATTTCAAAAGTTTTGTTGAAGTTAGGTAGTGCTAAAATTGGTGCAAAACACAACCTATTTACAATAATATTGAAAACATATTTGGTAGAGCTCAAAATCCAATTAAAATTGAAAATATAGTTGTTATTAAGTCTCACTCGTCTAATAAAAGTCAACAATAACAGCTAATTTTTCAATTTTAATTCGATTTTAATCTCTACCAAACACCATCTCAATGTATATTCTTATTCAATGTCCCAATGAAAATCAACACTTTTTTCACAATTTCAATGATGGTGTTGCAAGTGTAATAATTTTTTTTTTTAATAAAATGCCTATCAAAATTAGCTAAACTATGAAAGGTTCTTACCTTGATGATTCTTTTTGGTGTTGGAAACTTCTTGATGGCTTTTATTTTCTCTTCATCCACTTTAATACAGTTTACACTAACAACATAACCAAGAAAATCTACTCTTTCCATAAAAAAATGTATACTTCTTAAAATTAACATAGAGTTTTTCTTGTCTCAAAATAACAAGCACACATCTTAAATGCTCATCTAAACTCTTGATATATACTAGAATATTATCAAAATAAACTACAACAAAATTTTCTATGAATGCACACAAAATACAATTCATTAATCTCATGAAAATAACCAAATGGTATAACTAATCAATCGTACAATTCATTTTCATTCTTCTACTCATTTTTAATCACACATTTTCAATAAAATAATATTTTTCGTAATATCAATAACTTTTCCTTCTTTTTTAACCACACATTCTTCATTAATCTACTATTTTAGAATGCATTCTTTCAAAACAATATTGCTCAAACACACCCTAAGTTTTGTGTAAAAAGGTTTGAGTTTTGAAGTGTGATGATCTACGTGAGGGAACACGTTTTGCTGAATAAAACTTGTTTTTTCTTGACTGTATTTGTATGATGAATACAAAAGGAACACGCACGTAGTTAATTTTTGTTGTGTCAAAAAATTATAGTGTTAATTATAACGTTGCGAGTACAATAATCAATTAATAACATTGTAAAAGCTAATGATCAACAAATATATTTACCAAACTCAATACTTTTAATCACTAATGTTTTATTTTGTGTTCAAATTCCATTTATTTAAAAGAGATACCTTTAACATTATGCAAATTATATTTATTTGTTGGTGTCATTATTTTTGGCAATTGAGTAAAAAAAAAATAGTTTCATATTTACTTGTAATTTAATTTATAATATGAAACTATTATAAATAATCAATAAGCAATAATAAATTAACTTTTAGCAATTTATTCCTTATTGATATTTTTTTAGCAAAGATATTTTTTTTTTTATTGCTTATTGATATTTTTCTAGACACTAGTAATTTCAAGTCTAGTTGGGATTCATTGATGAGAAATTCAACATGTATAGATAAAATAATTTTCTATTTAATTACCTTTAATTTCTAAAAATGTGTGTGTGTGTGTATATATATATATAATTTTATTTGTTGGTGATAATTTTACGAAAGATTTTATTTCAAACCAATGTGTCACTTGTCCCCTTGGTAAAGAAAGAATCAAAATATAAATGAACATAATTTTCTCATTGTCTCACCCCTCTTAGCAATCGTCTTTCAAGATACAATAGTTCCTTCCTGCAATATAAACATTTCAAATGCCAAGAAAACGACAAACTCGAAATAGAATTTTCTTTCTACTATTTTTATTTTTTGATGCAAGAAAAAAAAAATAAATGGAGTGTTTTGATGGAAAGTAATCAATGAATATGACATGGAATGAATTTAGACCACCGAGGATATTCAATTTATAGAGGTCGAGGGATTATGGCCGGAGAGACATATCTCAAAATTTACATATTTCATGAAGAAAATGCTACCCTTCAAGCCGCTCATTATCTGCCATGTAACCAAGTTTAGGGACTCGTCGATCACTAGTCGCTATTGTGGTCTTATATAGACGAATTTTTGTTTTCTCTCCTATATTTGGACAACTTCTCATTCATCGGAAAATAATTTTAAAATTTCAAATATATTACTATCATCTACTTGACGAATAAAACAAGTTAGTCTACTCACTTGCGTGATTTGACTATCGGAGCCTATTCGAATATTTGACCGAAATTGATACAAAATCAACTTTTATTAACTTATTTCACCAAATTCTAACAATCCCTCACATGAATGAAAATTACTAGATATGCAAATGCTAATTCAAGCACTAGTAGAGAGGCAAGAGTAAATACATCACATCAGGAAATGTAACTTCTGCATTTGAACTTAATAAAATTGGATTTACTTGGCTAATTAGTGAATGTGATGTCTTGAACTATTTAGCCATAAATGTAAATCGAGACAATAATACTCACATAACATCTTTCTTAAATCATTTTGGTTCCCACAATTATGTTCATTTTGGCCCTGAAACATTTTTGGATTTCATAAGTACTTTAGAGAATTTTAGCCTTAAAAATCTCATTAAAGCAACCCTACTTCATACTTACATAGGTGGCCTCCTTGAGAATATTATGTCATACTTTAATTGACTTAATCAAGCTATAAGAATCATTAAAAGAATAACTTAACATTTTAACACTCTATAGAAAGCACTTTGATTATCATAGGCTTGAGTATAACTTATTTCCTAAGTACTTCATGTAATTCTCATACTTAATTGTTCAATTGAATCAATATTTTGGGATCTCTAGTCAACAATAGGGCTACCATTACAAATACTCTTATGTAGTATGTCTTAATCACATTTCCTTCGATAGGCAATATATTTGATATCTCGATAAGCCTTTCGTAAGTGAATTCATGATGTTTTCCTCTAATTTTACATAATCGATGAAAATAATATCATTTTAGATCATTTGCTTATTGGTATTGTCTACGACGTATATGTTTAAACTTACCATTATACATACTATTTTGTGCATTTCCAATAGTTAATTAACTTTCACAATGTATACCTATTGCAGGCAAAGTCAAGAAGAGAAAGGTTGAAAGGGAAGAACGGGTTGTGGAGCTTTAGTTCTGCTTGGCTGGTCTTCATGATTTTGGGTAGGCAGGTATCAACCCGCTTCTGTAAAGAGGGAGGCTTACTCAAGCTAGACAAATCCCCTATGTTGGGGACACCACGATCAATTAGGTGAAACGGTTTTGCATTGGCATGGGCCGACATGGAATGCCCTCCAAAAACGTTATGAAGTCATTCTGCTTCTTCACCAGTTTTGTCTAAAGCTATAAACAATGATTCCATCGTTGATCGAACTATATAAGTTTGTTTTGTGGACTTTCAAAAAACAACAGTGCCACCAATGGTAAAAACATAATCACTAGTAAACCTAAAATCATTTGTATTAGATATCCAATTCACATCATACAATATTCTTCCAATGCAGCGGGATATTTGTGAAGTGTAATCCAAAGTTTAAAGTGTTCCTTAAATATTTAAGAACCCTATTCACCGTCGTCTAATTAACATTGCTTAGATTACTCGTGAATCTACTAAATTTATTCACAGCATATGCTATTTCCGATTAAGTATAGTTCGTAATGTACATTAGATTGCATATAATCAGTGAATAATTTAATTGAGACAACGACTCTCCTTTATTTTTGACAAAGTGTAGACAAATCAATAGGGTTTTCACCAGACTTTCCTTATACATTAAATCTTTTAAGTACATTCTCGACATAATGAGATTAAAAAAGAACAATTCTATCAGATGTCCTAAATATTTTAATCCCTAATATTACATCTGCTACACCCATATATTTCATGTCGAAATATCTCATTAACATTTTCTTAGTGTTCATTATCCCGACCCATCTTTCTATCCGAAATTTAATGTTTTTCTTTATAGACTAATTTTGAAGATTAAAATTAATTTTCTAAATTGTTAGATTCAAGAAAAAATAATGAACAATTAACTTTTGATTGTTCCAAAATGCAAAACAGTTTCTAACAAGCACAAAGTATACTCTAATACAATTGTAGGGAATTTACTTAATCATGCATAGTGGAAAACAAAATAATTTCAATTGTGTTTAGAAAAAAATCGGGATATGTGTTCTACATTTTGAAGATTCTGCAAACATCTTTACTGATCATTGAACACGAACAATCACTATTTGCAATCCACAGCTGTTCAATTGTCCAATTTCAATGAAAATCCATACAAATAACAAGAATGAGAGAATTATGATTTCTCTTTTCTTGTGCTAGCAAGATAATGAATTGTGTTCTATTTTTCTAAAACTTTAATGGCTTCTTAATATAAGTCTAAGTTGTTTAGGCCCGTCTCTTAATCTTAACATGAAGTAATTAAATTTGGTCTTTGAATTAATTAATTAATTATTAACAAGCAACTCAATTCATTAATTATCCAATACTTGTTAATTAATTAGTTGATGAATATCATCCTCCTAGTTCTCATTTTGTGTGTAACCCATTAGGTTCTCGATCATGATACCTAACTATATGAATTTTTGTTTTGATATAATCAAAATTGATAAATTAAAATACATTTTTTTTAATTTATCATAAACTTATATCCGTCGTCCCAAATTGCCATCTAGCAATGTATCCAACCGTGAAATATAATCATTTTGTCAATATGATCACATCAATTACGAGATATGGATATGTGTCAATTTCAATTATCGATCATATCTTTCATCCCACTATTAAGTCAATGTAAGACGAAAACTATTTTTCGACTTATAATTACACATTGACCAAGAATTTCGTTATCAGCTTAACTAAATAAAATATAAATCATAATATCTTACTATCTGAAAATGACGAATCATCTATTGATCATTCACAACCTTCATATAATTTTTGACATATCCGAGATATGTTGTATGAGTAACCTTTGGCAGAATAATATCCAACATCACCAAAGTATGACTATCATTATATAAGGCACTATGATGACCTCAAATTCAAATGACAAATTCCACTAGTGAACATTATAGATTAATCAATGACACTCAGATAATTATTCATATGGAATCTCTCCTGCATGTCTCCAATATTTTGTTATCTAACAAAGCATCCAATGTTCATTTAAGTGTTCTACACTTTAGTTTGTGAGATCAACTACTTACTTTACAAGAAATGTCACATGTAATGGTCTATCCATAATAACGATATCCTATCTTGTTATTACTTACGACCACAGATGATTTAAGATTCAATTATATGTGATTTGTATCTCACATTCACAACTCCAGGTAATTACAAAATTACCAACACTCGAATATACAAATTCTATTATCTAATTTATTAGAATATTAATTCAATTAAATAATTAATCTGCCATAATTGAAATGCATGAATTTTATATTAAAAGTATTTATATCTAAAGTTAGTTGGACCTAAGGCATAACACTTACAAACTCTCACTTGCACTAGATCTAATCACTTATGTATCTAATATTATAAGAGTCTATATGATAATCATATTTATGATGTGACAACTTTTTGTCAATTGATCTACAATTTAATAATTTGTGGGAACTCGTTCTTTCTTCAAGCCATTGCATTGTATTATATTACCAATGAGATACCGTCTTAACACATGTTTAGATAATTAATGAGATCTTAGTTCATTCGCTTGCACGATGACTCTATGTTATCACAATGATGAACTTCCTTATCCAGACCATAACCTTTGTTGCATCTAAAGCAAAGATATATAAGGTTTCTACTATTAAATCAACTATTATTTCCTATTTGGAACCTTTCCAACAAACCATTAAGAGTAAACCAATATCATGATCGAGATTTTCTATCTTTCTAGTTTGACAAGAAGTTAGCATCAGTGTATTCATTAAATGTTAGTTCATTTTCTCCAAATAAAATCTACTAAAGAATTTATCTATGTAGATTGAGATGAGTTAAACAATCTTCTAGATTTATCTTTATAGATTAAGTTACTTATCTCATATCTTTCATGGAGATATTATTTGACAATCACAATTTCAGCAATTGAAACATAGGGATGTCATTTCATATTAATATGTTATCTACATATAATATCTATTCACGAAAATATTTGTTCGTTTTAAAATTATCGAAAGTGTACGGCTCGTTAACAAATTGTAAAATGGATTTTTGAGTCCAAGTATCGTTCCCACATAGATTTATTAGTTCAAATTCTAATTATCTTGATTTTAACCTAAACAAATAAAGGGAAGTGTTTGTATTGATGAAATTATAAATGAATTAATGATAAATATGCAAGTATGAATAAATGAATTAACTAAACGCAAATTGGATATGAATATAATTTGAGGTGTTTTCTAATATGTGATGAATATATTAGGATCGCGAATTCCTAAGTATTAATCTTTTTAACCCTAGTTTCAAACATTGACACACGATTGTAATATTGACAAATCAATGTCCCTAAATTATTCAACAATCTATCTCGAGTAAAGTTAAAAATAGTCTCATGTATGACCCAACTATATTTCTATGATGAATGTAAATATATAAGAATGCATTAGTTTTTATGAACACTTAAAGATTACATAAGGCATAGTGGTATATTTCTATCCCCTATCGGACCCTATGATGATTTATATATGTCGAATTTATTTCCCTTCTCTTGAATGCGTGAAATAAATAATCAAATTCACATAATTATCGTGCACTATAATCATGGAGAAAATAAGATCATATAAATCATTCAAATATTCCAAAAACATATTTTTGATGTCAAGAATGTAAAACTAAGAATTAAAAATCATAATACAAAGTTCATCGTTCCCTAGTACAGAATCAATCTAGCCTAGCATGGTGGAGAGAAGAAAATAAAAAAATAGACGAAGAACGACATCACCCCGATCAATCTTCAATTGAATATTTGTTTTTTTGGAGTTATTCTTCAAGCTCTTGCCCTTTTTTCTTTGAAAATATTGTCAAAAACTCTCACCTCACACTTTTGGATAGCCCAGGGTTTTAAAAGACGCCCTAAGATTTGTTCCCATAAGAGTTCTGTTGAAATAAGGAAACCAAAAAATTTCGCGCGGGATTGGCTTGGGCGCGCGTCCAGTATAAAATAAGGCGGCCGCCCAGGCTACAATATTTGGTTATATTGATGATGTTGACGGTCAGGCGGCCGCCCGACCAATATAACTGGGTGGCTGTTCTGTTATAAATCTTTCGTAAATTTTCTTTTCAGTCATTTTCTTCATTCTTTCTTCCATCTTGGTTCTCCACAATCAAATTACTTCAATTTTAGTGCTTCAACTTTTACCCAAATGCATATTAGTCCCCAAACTTTCATCAATTGACCGATTTATCCTTCTTTCTTTTCCAATTGCTTAGAAATAGGTCCAAAAATGAAATAAGATAACAATAACCTAAGTTAAGTAAAATGTAATAATAAAATGATAGAAAAACTTAGTAATATGGCCCCGAATAAGTGCACAAAAATGCACTTATCAATATCAATGGCAACACTCCCACAATCTTCTTGTAAACATACGTATCATCTTCGTTTTTGATAAAATCAAACCTTACGATTTTCTCATAAAATCGAAGATTCCAACTCCAAGAGGTTTGCTTCAATCCATAAATGGATTAATCAATCTTGCATACCCTATAAGTATATTTGGATTCAAAACCTTCGAGTTGTGTTATGTACACTTCCTCTTGCAAGTTCTTGTTAAGGAATATAGTTTTGACATCCAACCGTCATAACTCATAATCATGGTATGCAACTATTGCAAGCAAAATTCGAATGAATTTTAGCATGGCTATATGCTAAATGGTTAAATCAAAGTCAACTCTGTGACTTTGTTTATAACTTTTTGCTATTAACCTTACTTTATATGTATGTGTATTTTCATCCATGTCTACCTTTTTTTTTGTAAACCCATTTACAACCTATGGCTTTATCCCATCAGGCTGGTTAACCATGATCCAAACCTTGTTCACATACATCGAGTTCATCTCGAATTTCATGGCCTCTTATTATCTTTTGAGTCAATATTTAACTTTGTTTCTGCGTAATTAATAGGTTCATCATACTCGATTAGTAATCATGAATTCGTACATTATAGGTGGACGAATGATCTTACAAGATTTTCATAGAGCTGACGTGTCCTCAGGAGTCTTTACTTCTTGATCTAGAGTACGTTCTTCAACAGGTGTGTAATCAGACTCGGGTTCATATACTTGATCAACTATATTTGTAGATTCTTGAACTCCTTCAAGATTTATTATACTCTCACTATCCTTACCTAGATGAAAATCTTTCTCTAGGAAGATGGTATGTCGTGAGATGAAAACTTTCTTCTCAATGGAATTATATAATTAATATCCAATTATCTCGTTTGGAAATACCACAAATATGTATTTATCGAATTTAGACTCAAGGTTATATGATTCAATGCGCTCCACATAAGCGTCACAGCTTCAAACTTTCACACGAGATAAGATAGGTCATCAACCTTTCCATAACATGTATGGAGTTTTGTCAACCGATTTAGATGGAACACAATTTTAGTTTATAGCGTGAGGCAATCAATGCATGACATCAAAACAATTTTTAAGAGATTTGTATGGCTTATTATTAATTGTACTATATCTAATAATATGCGATTCATTCGTTCAAATACAATATTATATTGTGGTGTATGCGTCGGAGTCTACTACGAGAGAATCTCGTTCTCCTTTAGATAATCTAAAATTTCACCTTTAAGGAATTCTCCACATTGATTAGATCAAAGTGTGATATTTATTCTAGCTTGAATCTATTGAACTTTTCAAGAGCTTCATGATAGAATTTGACCATTTCTAAAATAGTCATCAGTAATGTGATACGATAAGAGAAACCTCATCTAGTAGCAATTGGCGTAGGTCTATATACATCACTATGTATTAAGTCCAGTAATCATACATCTCTTTCTCATTTTCAAGTAAAAGGTGATTTCCGTCATTGTGCCTAATAAGCATGATTTGCATTTGTCGAATGATTTAAAATCAGTTGATCCCAAATATAAATGTCTATATAATTTGGAAATACATTCATGTGACCGAGTTTGCAATACCAGAAATAGGTAATGTATAGATTATCAATTTTATGTCATCTAATTCCTACACTCATTATAAAATACTTGGTATTAAGAATAGAATATATATGTCATTTGTTATTTACCATAACCGTTAAAATCTTATCAAGGTAAAAATTAACAAAAGTTGTTCTTAACATTTACAATTCACGTTCAAACATTAAATTTAACTAATGTTTATGGTAATGTTGAGAACAAATGACATTTCTCTAACTCTAATACTAAGTATAAAGGCTATGACAAGAAGTATACTCCTATAAGTAATGTAGAAACCCTTGCTCATTTTCAACATGCATGTCAACTTCTCCCTTTTGTAGTGGTCTACTTCTATTTATTTTTTTCATATTAATACAAATAGAAGATCCATATCCAATATCTAATACCCATGAACTTAAAGAAGTAGACATATGCCTTGCAATTTCTTTTCTAATGACCTACAATTCCAAAATGATAACAACAATCACTAGATTTGGCGCTGTCCTTCTTTGCTTTGACTGCCTTAGCCATCTTAGATACTTTCTCAAATCATCATTTATAATTCCTCTTAGTACTGTTAGATGAGTCAATAGTTAAATCTGCCACTACTAGTTTTGGTTTTGGGCTTAACAGTCTTAAGCATGTTAGCAACTCAGAGAGTATGCACTCAAGTTTATTCATATCTAGATTCATAATTAGTTATGAATAATTCTGGTAAAGATTGTAGAACCAAGTCAATACTTAGTTCATGGTTCATAACTAAACTTAATTGAGACAATTGTTCAACAAATCCAATCATCTTCAGTAAATGATCACGGACTCAAGATTCTTCTGTCATTTTGCACTGATGTAATTGGGATAAAATCTCATATCTTTCCACATGTGATTGTTCATCATGCAACTTCTTGAGATGAAAAGTTATTGTGTTAGTATTTATACCATCATGTTACTTTTGTAACCCAGGTGATATAACTGCAAGTATCACATATGTTACAACATTATTTTCATCACCGTGTTTATTATAGTAGTCATCTCTTCCATAATCAACATGTGTCTCTGGAAAGGGTTACTAAAAAATATAACCAATTTTTTCATGTCTGAGAACAATTCTCAGATTGCGATGCCAATCAAGAAAATTTGGCTTGGTCGTTGGCATCCAATATGCCTTTCAAATAGGGTTAATTTCACAAATGGTCACTGAATTTACCTGAAAATTTCAAAACAGTCACTGAAGTTTCAAAGTTTCAGAAATGGTCACTGAAATTTGAAATTTATTTCACAAACGGTCACTAAATTTTCAGATTTTTTGGGCAAGTTTGAGGCAATTTTTCGGCAACTTCCGACCACCAAAATCGTCGATTTCGGATACCGTTGAAAAACCCATGATATCCTCTTCAATTACCACAAAAAATCTCCCCAAAACTCTAAGTGATTTGAAAGGGGCAGGTTTTCACAATTTTCGGTTGCCGACTTCGTGGGTTTATTTTGGCCGAATCACTTGGAGTTTTGGGGAGATTTTTCGTAGTAATTGAAGAGGACATCGTGGGCTTTCCAATGGTATCCGAAATCGATAGTTTTGGTGCCCGAAAGTCGCCGAAAAATTGCCTCAAACTTGGCAAAAAAATCTAAAAATTCAGTGATCGTTTGTGAAAGAAATTTTAAACTTCAGTGACCGTTTCTGAAACTTTGAAACTTCAGTGACCGTTTTGAAATCTTCGGGTAACTTAAGTGACCATTTGTGAAATCAACCCCTTTTAAATATATACGGTTACTCATAATTCAATGAACATAAATGATGAAAAATAAAAGAATAATATGTAAAATGCATCAATCAATTTAATATGGTCTTTATTAAATTAATTATGCTTCCACTATTGAACTCAAATTTATAATCATCTCACATAAATTTGTGGAATCCATACTTGATTCCCAGTGGGTTATGATCTCATTTGTTATATTAAAATCTTGAGCGTACTCAACAAACCTTAATAAAACATTTGGGTAGATACTATTATCATTTGTATCTTCATACAACTCCTAGATCATTAAACGATAACTCTTTGTCTTTACATATCTTATGTGTTAGCTTAACGTGCCTTTAAAATTTATCTCATTGAGTGTACTCAACAAAAGATAAGTTAGTTAAGTTAAACACATTATTCAGAAATATCTAAAATTTTATAGTGTCAAACATGTCCATAATTGACCAACATTGAGTATACTCAACAAGTTGAGATCAATTTAGAACTATGATTTTTTACTATTATGATGGAATGCGAATATAAGTCCGACTTAATATTTTAATGAATTTTTTTCTCTGTGTGTGTCTTTCATCAATTATACAAATAAACATAAATATAATAATGTGGATGATTATGAACTTATACTATCAACATTTTTGAGCCGTAAGAAAGACTAGTTGGTCAGTTCCTAAAGGGCATTACATTGACTTATACAATGCACCAACTCTATCCTCTCATCCTCTTGTATCTTCAATTAATTCAACTGCAATTTGTATTCTATACTAGTTAACACATATACCAAAATAATTGGACACACAACTCCATAATAATTACACTAGATTCACATGCCCAAAATACAAGAAGAATAAAACTAACCATTCAATACATTCACATGGTCGAGTTCATAATCATCAACTATATATGCAAACATGATTCAAGTTTCTAACAATTAAGGTCGTCTACTATTTAAGAATGGCGAATCCTCTATTGATCATTCACAACCTTCATATGATTTTTGATATTTTCGAATGATGTTGTATTAACAACCTTTGGCAGAATAACATCAAACATCAGCAAATTACGATTGTCCTCATATAAGAGATTATTTTAACCTCAAGTTGAAGGAACAATTCCACCACAGAACGTTAGAGATTAACCACTGATACTCAAATAGTTATTCATATGGAATATCCTCAGTGGATCTCCAATGTTGAGGAGTGCCATGTGTAGTTTCATAAGTTCGTTTATTTAAACTTATATTTTCCTTGTCTTTGCATAGAAATACATTTTCGAAGAAGGAAACATTTCTTGATTCAATTATAGTGCCTTAATGTATACCTTGAATATTAAACTTATGAACAAGAAATTAGTATGCACTATTATTATTGGTTTATCCAATAAATATTCAATCAATTATCTTAGGTCCAATTTTTTACTTGCTTTGGTATTTAAACATTACCCAAACACCCCCACACTTTCAAATGCTTATAAAAAGGCTGATGACCTTTCCATACGTCATGTGGAGTTTCATCAGTTTTCTTTTAAAATATTTTATTAAGAATGAAATTTGTTGAAAGTATAACTTTCCCTACATATTTAGGGGTAGGTCTCTTTAAGAGTTTGATTTTTGCGTTCAGTAATACCATTCGATTGAGGCGAGTAAGGTGCCACTTTTTGATGGATTTCTAATTCAATCGGTGACCCGTTTCTCCTCATCTATCATTTCGAATATTCTTTATTCGTTTACTATGTTAGTTTTCAACTTCAATTTTATAGCTGATAGTAAGGACATTTTGAGCAAAGAAAGATTGATCCAAGTGCCCAAATATCAAAATTGAAACGATAGGAATGGTTTTCGCAAGACAAACGATAGGGACGTTTTGTGCCAATTGTCCATAATTCATGGAATGATTTAACGGAACATGGTAGAAAAGACCAGCTCTACAAGGATATTAGAAATAAGAATGTAAATGCAAAATTTGAAATGATAAGTATTATTTTTGCAATGAGTGCAAACTATAGGGATATTTTTTGCAAATTACCAATTTTAAACCTAAAAAGGAAGAAATAAGTAACACGTGTCCTCCTAGAATTGGTAACATTAGAAACTTCTAAGATTATCTGGAATATCTTATTCTGGACAAGATATTCAAGATGGATATTTCTCCAAGAATGCTCGGGAACTCTCCAAATTCTTCACGTAACTTGCACATTCAACCCTATGCTCTCATATAAATTCTCTCATTTCCCATGTTACTCAGCAGGACGAAATCCAGCAACAATCTTCTTATTATTTCTATGACAGTTTGATCAATCTACAATCTACAACTAAATTCTCCATTTTTAGAAAAATGTCATTAATTCCAAGTGTTTTTGGCCAACGAAGTAACATCTGGAATCCATTTTCTCTCGACCCCTTTCAAGACTAGCCATTCAGTTCCGCCCTCTCTACTTAAATTGCTTCCGACCTTTCCAGCTAGACATCTTAGTTTGCTACTACTTAGATTGACTAGAAGGAGACACCGGAAAGCCACATGTTCAAGGTGGATCTTCCGGGTGTTAAGAAAGAGGAAGTAAAGGTTGAGGTCAGGAGCGGACCTAGCACCCGACGAGCTAGCATGGCCACCCATGCTGGCTTCGTCGAAAAAAAATAGCTCATGTAGCTTATACGGTACGCTGCTAGTTTTACATGCAATAGGCACAAGGTTCGATTCCAAAAACTTTTCATCTTCTTTTAATTTTTTGACTTCAAAATTGCTCAAAGTAAAATTTTAAATCATATTTGGAATAGGCAAGATTTGAACTCGTACTCTGCACGCAGAAATGGAATACTTGACCGCTATGACAATTGAAGAATTTAAGCTATAAATGTGACAAGAAACTATATATTCAATTTAGAAAGTAATAGATTACTTATTTTAAAAATTATTGTTATTATTATTATTTTTAACTAAAATTCAATATTGCAATAACTTAATAGTTGAACCGTTAAACCAATTATTTGTACAATCAACGATCAAGTTGGTTATAATAACAATGCATAATACATATTTTTATTGTTATATTTTGTCAATTTATTTTGTAAAATTTAAATTTAAACAATCTAACTACTATTCTTTATTTTTTTAAGAGTTCAAAAAACACATTTTTTGGGTCAAAAATAGCTCTAAAAATGATTGTTTTAAAAACTTTGCATAAGCTTTGCCTAAGTTTGGAATTAGTATTTATCGTTTAATTATGCTTTACATGTAATTTTCATCTTGTCTCGCTTAAATCTGTCACAACTTGAAACTTGATTATATGTATATATTAAAAAAAAATGTAATTTTTCTTGTTATTTTGGATAAGCCCTTGTTTGATCTCCATTATTTCTAAAGTACATTTTTTTCTCTTTTCTTTTCAATCACATTTTTTCCCTAAAATAATATTACACCCAAATTCAAATTTTTTCCTTATTTTTTAACCACACATTTTTCATTGATTTATTATTCCAAAATATATTTTTAAGGAAAAAAAAATAGGGCTCAAACAGGCTTTAAATGTCCAATCGTTGATGCTAAATGTTGTAGGAGTAAAACGTTCAATAATTGACAGTGAAATATGCACTGTGATCAATGAGATTATGGGCATTTGAATGGACTAGTGTGAGACCGCGATTCATAAATGACGAATGAGACTCACTCTAGATGTATTTTTATGCAAATCATATTTATTCTTTATTTTTGTTTTTCAGCACTTGAGTAAATAAATAATAATAGTTTCATATTTACGTCAGAATAATTATCCAAAAAGATTATAATTTAATGCCTAGTGTTATAGTTATTTCACGTCTCGTGGAGGTTCAATAACGATAAAATTTAACCTGCTTAAAGAAAATAATTTATGTAAAATGAATAACAGATTTTATTTCACACTCCTACATCACACGATCATTTTTTTTTTCTTTTTTTTTTTTTTTAATATAATGAGGCTTCAAATCACAATCTCGTGACAGCCATCTTACATTTCCTAGCAGCATCCTATTTGATCGAAGTGAGGTCGTATATAAGGTAGTTGAAGTGATGCATCATCTCTGTCGAGGGGCCATATAAATGCACGTCTATCCATGGTCTAGGCAATATACTATAACCCGATGCAAAAGTGTCAAGTCTCGAGTGATAATTCGATGGAGAAAAACCCTAGTTCGCGTAAAACTATTATTTTTATATCCCCAACCAACCTAAAATACTTCCATTATAAATATAAGAGCCATGGAATGTTCCAAAATGTGGCTGAACATTATATTCATTATAGAGATCATGTTTTGAAGATCATAAACTCATTCCAAAAGATCTCTTTATTCAATTACAAGTATATTTTTCATATTTGTTCCCAATTATTGCTTTGTTGAGCCGTTGTTTTAAGTCAAGGTAACATTCTTTGAAGATCCCGTACATATGCCAATAAATCTTTTGCTTCTGCTACAGATCAAAACACAAAGTTGAAACACCAAACAAAACCCTACTTTCACCTATAAACCTTCAAAATTCTGAAGTTTGGAGAAGTGGTTCTTGGAGTTTCGGCATTAAAAAACAAGATTCATTCTTGGTGATCCAATGGAGAGAGAAGTGGCTCAGAGTTCTGGAAAGTGCAGACATTCACAACCAAGGGAGTTCTTAGTGATTTACAAGTTAGGTAGCCCAAATGAGCTAATGTTTAGCAGTATCGAACCAATTGTAAGTTAAATTTTCTAGTGGATTATTTATTGGCAAGTTTGCTCAATTTTTTTTCCTACCTTGAGTTGGAATTTTCCCCCATAATCAATTCTTAGTATTATTTATTTTATTGCTTTGATCTGAATATTTATTTGATTGACACTTAGAGTTAAATTAATTGAATTAATTACTTTAATCATCTAGAAATAATATTTAAGTGACTTATTACTTGTTATTGATTAATTCCACGTAATTGAGTCTACATACAAAATCTTTCAAGTGGTGTTAGAGCTTAATAGCGATCTTTAATCCAAACTTTTGCCTGAATGAGTTAATCACTTTCTGATTCGAGATCTAAGTGTGATATGGATATTCAAGAAGATTATGACCAGTTGTTTGAGGAGTGCCTTAAGTTGAGAATGCCGAATCGCTCTGCTTAAGAAATTGAATAATTTTGAATTTAAAAGAGGAGAGCCTTGTAGCCAAACTTGAGGAATTCACTAAAAGTTTGAATGAGTTAAGGGTTTAGAAGGAGTTCTTAGATGTTAAGGTTAAATCTTGTATGAGTGATTTGAAAAAAAAAAAAAAAAAAAAAAAATTAAATACCCAACTTCAAGCTTTTTATAGTGAATTTATGAAAATTGATAATATGATAGGTTTGAATAAAACAACTAGGAATAGAGGAGATTTATACTTTAATAAAACAGATTTTTACCTCTCCCGATTAATTCTAAAGTTCAACACTTGAAACCTAAAGTTGCTCATCGATTCATCCCAACGTGTCACCATTGTGGTAAATTAAGAGACATAAGACCTAGATGTCGTGAACTCTTAAATACGAACGAGACCAATAGGATGGGGGCTTTAGAACATAAACCATCTGTACAATGTAGGTTTCTCCCACTTAAAATTCAAAATTTGAAACATAATATTACTTCTAAACTCATTCTCATATGTCATAATTGTGGTAAGTTAGATCACATTAGACCTACTGTAAACCCTTAATTAGGAACAACAAACAAAATCTAACCACTCAAGTTAGATTCTTGACTAATCAAGTGAGTCACTAGATTGAATTGGCGACTAAATTGATTAAGGTTACATATTCTTCTAACAAAATTTGGATCAAAAAGAGTAAATTTACATGTCAAAGCGACGTTTTAAATTGTTGCATTACTCGTGTTTCTCTTCATGATAAGAGCACTTGTGTTTCTCATTGACTAAGTTTTTGGGTGCACGCATTTACATTGTTCATGGAATCTATATATTGATGGAATCTATATATTCATGTATGTACTCTATTTTTGTTATTTCATTTTTTATGCATATCCTTTTTCTTAAATGAAAAACAATAAAAAAATAAAAAAAAAACGAAAATGAAAAAGGGATTTTCTTTGTGATGTCATTGGACATGTTATTTTGTGATCAAGTACTAGTCAAATTTAATAAAAGTGAATGAAGTTTTCATTAACTTTATTTAAAAATTATTTGGATTAGTTGGTATAGATTATTTCATATATAATCTGCACTGTACACATTAAACTCTTGTGAGTGAGTTTTGACCTTTAATTAGTTACCTAAACTATTGTATATTCTCCATAAAAGAAAAAAAAATGTATTTTGCTTCAAAAGAATTGAATTATTGTGATACATCTTATACTTGTATTCGTAGCATTTTTAACTCGAGAAATTAAGTTTGTTGGGTATTTTAAAACCTGGTGCCCTATAATTATCTAACTTTGGAGTTATCGACATAAAACTTATTATATGAGCTGAGCTGAAGTATGCTTAATGAATATAAGAGAGAGAGAGAGAGAGTTATACATTGAAAAAGAAAAAAAATATGAGCTTCTTTATTTAAAGGTTCTAGTGACATTGGGTTTGACTTTATAATTTAAGAAATATATTCATTTACCAGTTATTCCTTGCATATCATTTCTCACTAATACGAGCTTATGAGACTTTGCTTACATGGGATTAGTGGCTCTTTTAGCACATGGATATCATATACAATTTTTAATCCATTAAGGTTTAAAATGAGTTATGTTGGAAAAGCTCACTATTTATAAATTATACTTGGAATAAGTAAGCAAATAACCATTTGTGATATTATATTTAAAAATTCAAAATGAACAATTGTTTCAAAAAGAAATTTTTTTCATCATCACATGCGCGTGAGCACACACATATGAGTGAGGTGAGTTTTAGATATTTTTTATATTTGACTTGGGGGAGTCAAATATTTTTTTATTTTTTTTTTAAATTTTTGATAGGAATTTTAATATTGATATTGTGTTTTGTGTTTTGTCAATATTGATATTAATATTATTTGTTTCAATTCTATGTTATTTATATACGTAGCATTGTATGTTTTTTGATGTTACACGTATTTTACTTGTGTTGTTTTATATGTTAAGGGATAAGATTTCATATCGAATAAAGATAATAACATAGACCAACTTATAATGATTTGAGATACTCTTCTTAATAAAGTTGACTTTTTAAAATGAAATCTTAAATTTTAAAGTGGTATCGGAACTCATTAAACTTCAATGAATTTCAAGATTGGTTTACTCAAATAAATTACCATCTTGAAGGGCATGTTAATAGATAAAATCCCACTTGCAAGAGCATGTTAAATCACCATATATTATCACGTAAAATTTTCATCCGTCACCTAGATTTTTTTCCTAGGTGGACGGATGAAATTGAAATGCATGGTGCATTGATAACGTTACGTAAAACTGAGTAAAAAACTAGCAACACTTTTTTTTATTTATTTATTTTGAGTGAGCAAATAATAATCAATGAAAAAAATTAACTCGTCAAATTTTAGTTGAAAAAATTTCGTCCAATATCCTTACCTTCATAATTCCCAATATAATTGCCCTTAGATTGGTACTGAAGGGAACGGGTCATAAAAAAAGTTAAAAAAATAAAAACCTCGTAAGCTATGCATGGCAGTGTTACTTATTCTTTTTCCTTAATTCATTATAAGGACTTCACTCGGCTTGCAATTTAGTTGCTACCAAAGACAATGGATTCCAGCAGTTCAAATTTAGGACATACAGTAGAGAAAAGGTATGATATTTCTCTATTATATAATTACACAAATAAACGAATTCTCGAAGGAATTACGTTGCACAAAACTACCTACAGAAGACATAACATATCTAGCACCAACGAAGAACAATAGAATCGAGCTTCTCCCATTACTCGTGTTTAGCCTGTTTCGCTCCAACAGCAAAGAACTCTGTAATGACCTCCAGGGGCATGCCCTTCGTTTCAGGAACCCTCAAGTATATGAAAATCAAGGAGATGACACATACAACAGCATAAATGCCAAAAACACCAGCTAATCCAATTGAACTAAGCATCACAGGCAAAGTGTAAGTAACGATGACATCACATATCCAGAAAACTAGAGCACAGATGGCAATGCAGATTCCGCGAACCCTTGTAGGAAATATTTCAGCGCAGAGAATATTTGGGATTGGCCCATAGGCCATGACAAAGGTGCAGAAATAGATAACTACACAGACGGTTGAGATAACGGCATGAGCTATGGTTCCAAAATCAAAAACATTACCAATGACGAGGATAATCAGTGTCACTATCAACACTGGGAGAGTCATGAGCAGCAAGGACCTGTAAAATGAGTTACGATGTATTTTCTCAGTAGAATATCATTAAAGAGAACTCTATACACATTTAAGACAATTATATTTCTATAACATGGATTTACCCAAAAAGAAAGGATTATTATGAACCCATTTAATCAAACGACTCAGTGTCATTGACTCAGAAAATACGACTTCTTTTATAGCATTAACATTGGTACAACTTGTGTATGCATTTCAGAAGAAAAAAAAAAAGTGGCTGATTTTCTTATAGTCAGCCACTTCTAACTGGAAGAGAGAAACAAGATGTTGACCAAAAAGATTGAAAGAATTGACGAAGCCAAAAATTTGAGAAATTCAGAAAGAAGCTGGACCAATCAGCATCAGAAAATGAAAGAAAAGAACAGGAATAAAAAAACCAAAAGAAGCTACCTTCTGCCAGATAGATCCATGAACTTCATAGCAACAGCTATACAAGGAAGCATCAAAAAATTTGTAAATGCACTAATAAGGAAAGATGCAGACTCTGAACCTATGCCAAGGTTTGTAAGAAGAACTGAAACGCCTGCCTGCTGAAGAATTTGAGGTGTGTAGTACAGAACGCCGTTGATACCGGAAAACTGCAGAAGCATGAATAAGAATGAGGGGCAAGATTGGACAGGTCTATTAGCCAACAAAGTATACTCATCTTAAAATCACTCAGGTTATTAGGAAACACAAAATAAAATAAATAAATAGTCATATAACTTTTATTTTTGGTCCCAAAACAAATTTGAGAAATAAGCCCCTATTTGGTACACATTCTTTCAAAATACATTATTTCAAAACTCATTTTCAACCATACATTGTTCAATAAAATAATATTTTACATCACATCAATAACTTTTCCTTACTTTTTAACCGCATATTTTCCATCGTATCACTATTTAAAACACATTCTTTCCTCAATAATATCCATCAAACACACCTTAAGAATGAAACATCGGGCCACAAGTGATAGTCACAACAATTTTGTCTACTAAGGTTTTATTTAATATCTCATTTCTAAAATGGATAAAATCTTCAGAAGAATGGACGAGGCAATGCCACCAAGTGTATAGGGAAAGTTTAGTCTTGTCATGGAATGGTGAAAACACTGTAAGGGCAGTACCTGTAAAGAATGCCACCAAGTATATTACAGATGAACACTGACTATCAATAGGACCACTAACATGATAACATAAACTGTTCACTTCATTTTCTGTACAGTATTTCTTATTTTCGTTATATAGTTTTTCAGTTATAATTCAATCCTTTGAGCAAAGATCTAATGTCTGTCTGTATATGCACTCCTTTAGTCGTCTCAAAATAAAGACAAGGGGTTAAAACCTGTCAATTGAAGATGGATAGTTTTTTCACAAAAATTAAAGAATGAAAAATAACTATTTTTATTAATGCCTAAAGGTGAATTATTTCATAAAACAGGTTATCTATTCACCATCATAACTTAGATGCATACCCAACCACATTTTCCCTGTCGGCCAGTTAGATACTCTATCTGTAAAGGAATTACTTTTTTTAAATCTACTTGAACCAAGCTACCACTTGACTTTCTTGTATTTATGAAGTAATTTGTGCATAACAACAAAGAAATAATGAGCAATAAGGATAAAATGATAAGAAATAAAGAATATCATTCTAGTACAGAACAATGTTATGGAGAACTTTACTGCAATACTTCAAATTTGAAACTAAAATTTACAAGACAATTAACATGAATGGTTCACAATAGGTTTAACGCTTAGCAAACTTCCATTCTATACATGTAATGAAAGCTGAAACTTGAACAATACCTGCTGAAGTATTTGGATAGTGATCCCAACAATTAACATGAATGGTTCACAATAGGTTTAACGCTTAACAAACTTCCATTCTATACATGTAATGAAAGCTGAAACTTGAACAATACCTGCTGAAGTATTTGGATCGTGACCCCAACAACTAATGCTCGTTTAACTCCAGGTTCGAGAAGAGCAATCCAACCAGGCCCTTTAGCTGCGGTTTCAGATGGGTGCACCATCGCCGGTCCAACTGGATGCTGACTCATAAGTTCCTTGGAATAAAGAGCAGGCTGGCTTACCAGAGCTGCTGCCTGGATGAAATCGCCATCAACAGGAACATCACCTCCAGGGAGCGAAACAAGAGACCCACGTCTTGACTCGGAAACTCCCTCCTCGTGTAAATAAATCCTTTTAAAACCTCCTTCTTTCTTCCCTTCTTCACCTTCTCTCTCCGACCATTTCCATGCTAACTGCCAACCACCACCAATACCCATGCTACCAACAGCTTCTCCTGCATTGCCTTGCATGAGACTACTATGGTGTCTCATGCTGAGAATGCTTCCACGGGACTGAGTGGGGATAATGTCCTTCTCCATGCTTGTCGTTTGACGTGAGATTAATGGACTCTGCAAATTATCATCTGAGTCGGCACCACCAGCCTCTGATGTGTAACCATCACCTTCTCTCTGAAGACTCTCTTCATCCCATTCTTCATTTTTAACATGAGGCTCAGCTGTACTGAACATGCTGCCGAAATTCGGAAATAGCATGCTTCGCATACTTCCTGTCTCCGGTAGCTTCTCATGGACACTGCCAAAGAGCGTTACAAGAGGATCCATGAGAGGCACACTCTGATTTACCAAGGTTCCTTGACGGGAGACAAGGCCTATGCTACTTTGTCCATTAACAGGCCTGGCAATCCATGAGAGGCCATCCTCAGGTCCATACAGCTTGATATGGTCATTATCAGGATATGGCTCGTGATCCTCCCTAAGATCATCTACTGGACCGATGATGTACTCTTCTATGGATGTGTCACCACCAACTGCTAGACCTTCAACCAATAAAGCCATCTCACCTGTGGAAAGAGGAACATCAGCACAATCAACATAATGATTAAAAATTTTATATTTCATAGGATATTTGGTCAAAGAAAATAAGAAAACTCCAAATGGTTTTATCAGTAAAAAGTTTACCAGAAATGGGGGAAAAAAAAAAGAAGGCAACAAAATGAGGTACAAATCAACATCGATACAAAATCCTTTGATCAATTATTATATGCTGTTAAAGTTGGAAAAGAAGGTCATTAGATGGTAATGACAAGTTTAATCATCTAAGTTGTAAAACAAACAATTTTACAGCCAGTACACCTCAAACAACACATATTATATACAAGGAAGCTGTTAGCGAATTAACAATCCTTTACCGAGTGAACAAATCTGCAAAGAATGCTAAAAATTATAAAGTGGAGAATTCGACCATTATAATTAGACAACAACTACAAGTTGCTATAGAAGATATAAGTGCAGAATGCAATCAATGCTTTTTAACAGTTTCTCACTAGTATGTTTGTTTAATAGTTTTAATTTATTTTTGAAGTCATTTGCTATCGAAACTTTTGAGATTTCTGGCCTTGAGTATGCAAAAAATATGCAGCATAGATTCCACTGTAAAGAAAGGAAGCTTAATCCAGATTCTATTATCACTATCCTCATTTTAACATACGCCTAACTGGAAATAACCTTCCAGAGAGCACGTCTAATCTTCTTATCATATGCATAAATATGACACAAATAAAATATTAACAGAATGAGGACTTGGTGGTTGTGAAATATCTTGCATATGCCTAAAGAAACTTTGTTCCATAAGAGGGATGAGATCTTAGTACAACGGATTAAAAGTGAGGGATGGACCAAAACTACCATGACCTGTTGTGATTGTTAAAGACATAGTTACCTTGGATTTCAAATACATGTTCAATGAACCAACCATATTGACGAAAAGGATGTGCAGGGCTTATTTTTATCAAACAAAGGAATCCACAGTCTTTTAACACCAAGAACCCCTGCCTAAATGTGCAGAAAGTTCTGCCAAAACGTTCTTCTCTTTCTCTTTCTTTTCTCAATCTTGTTCTTGTTCAATTGTGTTCGACGTCAAAAAAAAGCCTTCCACCGCTTTCCCACAAGGAGAGAGATGCAATTAAAGCATTTTCACTCTTTCAGTTTGTCAAGGAAGTTTTATGCATTTTATGCACAAAGAAGCCTAAAGGTACAAAGGAAAAACATACATACAAATAATAATAAAACAAAGAAAGTTGTCCTTGCAAAAATGTACACTAGATGAAGTCATCTTCCATTTTAAGTTCATCATTAACGCACAGATAATTAAAAATGTGAATGTAACAGGCCGTTTTTTGGCGCAAAAAGTTAAGTGCTAGAAGACATCAGATGAGAGTTCTTTCCAATGAAGATTGTGAGAATCCATCATCGGATAATTGAAATCTACAAGGAGATTTGTTCACTTAAGATTTCTAAACTACAATAGATTGAATGAAAAAATAGATTCTCAATGACAAGGGCCAAAAAAGTGCTGCCCATTATTACAACCAGGGCTTATGTGCAATCAGCATATGACACCTTCTTAAGTTTGACAAGCTGTGAGTAAAACTGATGGGACATCTAACATGTGTAATGGCACTAAAAAGTGGCATGCAACAATATAACAAATTGTCAATTTTAAATAGATGCCATCTATTTTGAGACTTTAGAAGCCACAATTTACAAGTGAGAATTAGCTTTTTCTTTGTGTTGCAAAACTTATCTACCTACTATAGCTTAGTAGACGAATACAGTTTGAGACTTTAGAAACCATAACGAACACATGATGTCGAACATTTCACTAATTTCATAGTGCTGATCCTTCTAAGATCATCCAGACTACTATTAAAAATCTTTATCGAAGCAGAAAAATTAGCTTGCTAGCTCAGCAATGAAAAATAATCATTCACAACGAATCAGAATTCAAATAAGAAATGTACCAAAAACATCTTCCCTGCCACGCAGCTTCTGCAGAACTTTTTTTGCCTCAATCATTCTTCCTTTACTCACAAGCCATCTAGGAGATTCTGGCAAATATAGTACTACCAATGCAAAATACAGGAGAGAAGGAATAGAAAGAACTCCTAGCATCAACCTCCAGCTAGGCGAGGGCAGAAGGGACATTCCAAAAATCATACAGTACGCCAGAAACATTCCACCAGAACCGGTGAACTGAGGAAGAGTATTTAACAAGCCTCGTATTTCTGATGGGGCAGTCTCTGAAATGTACAGGGGCACTAAAGTAACAGCCAGTCCAACACCAAACCCATCTAAGAGCCTCGCCAGAAGGAGGACGTAGACATTAGGTGACCATAACATTATCAAACCGCTAAGAAAATAAAATCCAGACGAGAAAATAAGCATTGGACGTCGACCAATCGAATCAGATATTGTTCCTGAACAAGTTGTGATAACCGTGGCTCCAATGAGTGACATTGCCACAACAAGCCCTTCCATGGTAGATTCCAACTTGAACTCTTTTTTTAAGTAAACAACAGCTCCTGTGCACATTAAAAATCAGGTAGATTCAAACTCTTTATTTCAAAAGAAGAAATAAAGCCAATAATGGAAAGCAAAAAGATCACGCCCTTCATATTCAAGTTTCACAAGAAACACAATAAAATCAGTACCATAACGGTCAAATTTCAAGACATGAACTTGAGTATAGCAATCAAGATAAAGAAAGAACAAACACATAATATCGTAAGACCATAAAACCGAAAAAGAACATGGAACATAAGAAAAGAACAATTACCTGCAATGGTTGCATTATCCCAACCCTGCAAAAGGTTACCAATTGTAGCAACAATAGCTACCAATGCCGCTCCGTTCATTTTTAAGCAATGAAGCAAAATTTCCAATCTCTTGGACTAGTCTGCAATTACAAAGAAACTAAGATTAATGAAACTAATCATTAACAATTCCAATGAATAAAAGAGATATAATCATCTTTTAGTAACCCTTGTAACTATTACTTCACAAAGCTTTAAGATTTTGGTTGCAGCATTATAAAGAAAAAAGGCTACTCCCTAGAAAAGAAAAGAAAAAAAAAAAAAGACAATAATTTTGAGAAAAAGGAAGTAAACAAAACCCATCAAAATAAAAATCATGTGAAGAGAATAAAATCAGGATCTAGAAGAGTATAAAGATTGCTTACCTATTCAGGATCAGAAAAGGTAGACGTTATCGCACAGAAAGTGAATACAAAGAAAGAAAAGGGCCTACCTAAATTCTAGAACTAGTGAATACAACATCTAGGAAAGAGAAGTACAGAGTGAAATGTTACTGTATAATACAGCTAATCAATTTCAAAACTTTACTAACTGGAACGTTTAACCTAGTTACTTTGGAACAAAAGCAGAAGCCGGACTGGGTTTTCATAGAATCTTCACTTAATGACAAATTAATGATCTACTTTTGAAGTGTTTGAAATTCAGACCACGGGCAGCACCCCACAGAATAAATCTATGGAAAAAAAAAAACACACTTCAATTGACCTAGGACATCTCCATCCTTACACTGATTGATTAACTGAAGCCTTTATACAGTACATTCAAGATAACCCAGAAATTTGTAACGGAGAAGGATTCATACCTGCGGTCAAAATTGAATCTTTTGAGTTGAAAATTAGAGTGATGAAGGTATAAGAAAAGACGGAAAAAAAAAAAAGAACAAGGAAATGACTAGGGATGAAAAATGATTTTTAAAAAGAAATATCAGATGAGGAAGTAGACAAAAGAAACAAACTAATTGATGGGTCCTCGCATTGGACGCCATGTATCCTTCAGTGGGTTGTCTATTTTCTCCTCCTCATCACTCTAATTTCTCATTACGAGTACTTTTCTCTATTAAAAGTCTATGTATTAGTGGAAATGTTACGTATTATCACTAATATTCATTAGGCTTCACTTTTTCAACATTATAATATATTTATTTATTTATTTATTGTACAATAAAGTGATAAAGTGGGATGCATTATTTTTAAGGAGTAATTATTTCTCGTTCGATTATAATTTATATATATTTTTTTATCAATCACGTATTTTTCAATAAAATGATATTACACGTATGCCCAAAAAATTTTATTCTTTTTTAACCACACATTCTTCAAAATATTACTATTTCTCATTATAATGTGGAATAATGTGAACCAAACTCTAGCTTATTGTACAATAAATTTGTGGGTTCAAGTGCTGTATAAATTGAAATAAAGTTATTTGTACAATCTTTGTTGACAATTCATGTGTTGTCAAGATCGGTGCTCTTAATTTTAAAAAACCGTTTTTAAAATGGATAGTATAGATTCATGTCAACTCATGATAAACGACAAAGATGTTAATCATGATTATACATGTAGGGCCCGTTCGATAGATATTAAAATCGGATTAAAATTAAAAAACTAGCCGTTGTTGTTGACTTTTATTAGACGAGTGAAACACAATAACGGCTATATTTCCAATTTTAATTGGACTAAAATTACTACCGAACGGAACCGTAATATTGTTCTATAAACCGATTAATAACAATCATGATGAGACAACCATTATTCATTTTGTAAGGAATAATTCTAGTAATATTTTTATGGTAAGAACGCAGCGAATTAAAGTTGGATTGTATTTCTTCTATCAGTTGTAACTTTAAAGAAAGTAGGTAATTCTTTTTCATTTCTTTGAATTATTAAATGGTAATTTAAATTATTTTATGTTATGCCTATTTTATTATTAGATAATGAGTTTATGGGATTCTAAAGGTTAATGACTTCAGTAGGGAATAGAGTACTTCACGTCAGTCCACTTAACTGTAAAATTTCTTTTTTAATAAAACTTTAGTATTGTAATCTCTACTTCAAGATTTTCAGATGAAATGGAGAATGAAAAGAGCTGGTTGCTTCGTTGCCATCCGAACAAAAACTAAAATGCAGTATACATGTTTGTGATTTTGAAAATAATTTTTTGTTTTAATTGTTGTTTTAGTTTAGAGAGATATTTGTACTATTACAATTGTAAAGAATTAATTGTACAATAGAAAAATGAATATCGACAGATAAATGACACTTTAGTCGAGAATTTATCATTTGATGATTATATTAATGCTAGTATCTGTTACGCCTTGTCCGACGAGATTCCGAAAATCCTATATAGTAGGCGAACTTGGGCCCGCACTCCACATCAATTTGCTCAAGAGGCAGTTTGGCCGAATGCTCGTGAAAAGGATGGACTTAAATAAAAAGTTGATCGCATTTGGAGAACTGAACCCTCATGTCGGGGCAAGGCTGGAAGGAGCTCAGCAAGAGATTTTCTATGCAATTCTTAGTAAGTGATTGTGCGACAATTCATTGCTACCGCCGTCCTATTGAGCCGAACAAGTCAAGTTTTAAGTGTTGTGTCATACTTTTGGACAACAAAATGGTAATAACATCAAATATTTATGATTGATTGATATCTTTGACACGATAACCCAATCACATGGATGAAGCCACATATACTTTCATCATGCGATCTGTATCAATCCTATCCTATTATAAAAGTTTACACAATGTGTTATTCCAAATATAATTCAAGTTTAGACCCTCAAACTATAACTTTCCTCTATTTGCTATCACACATTCTCTCCAAAAATCGACCCCTTTTTTTAATATTGGAGGCTCGCGTCTAAAGTATCTCACGCACTTATATACTTATTACTTCAATTGATTTGATCTTCAAAGTGTGCGCGACCATGTCCGCCACCATCGGAGGAAGTCACGTGTGACTAATGGTTTGTCTTAGTGTGCAGGAACCCGACTTACGTGAACATGGAAAATCTTGAGATCTGTTGACCATGTTGGAGGTACAAAAATTGAGGTCAACAGTACCCAACATTTTCAAATCGTGAATAGCCAGTAACTGTAATTAGTATCATAAAAAAAATGATCATTTTTTTCATGGGCTTATATTGGTAACTTGTTTTAATAAAGTCTTGGTCTAGTGATATCTCATAACTCTTTTGTGGCCCCGTCTTAACGATACAATTGATGTGTGATGTCAATTCCTAGATAGTTGACATATTAAGGGAAAGTTTTAAATGAGACGAAAGCTAATTGTGTCTGTTTTAATGGAGACGTGGGAATCTTTTCGAGAATAATAAAATAAATTCTGTAGCAAATCATCATTGACGAATTCTGTCAGCTTTTGCGATATTATTTACAATAATGCTCCTCGTACAATATTGTGTTACAACATTAGGTTACAACATCTCACAATGGAGGTTGGGCCCACTATTATTTGAATCGCAGGGCTCACCCCTTGTGAGAGGTTGTAATCCAATGTTATAACCCAATATTGTACATGTAGCATATCTCTATTATTTATCGTCGGAGATTTTGAAACCAATACGGTGGCTATTTAAGTAAAAATATGAATAGTGATAATGTGATATCATAATCGCACATTTATTTGCCTCACCCTCGGCAATGATCAACGATAATATCATCAATAATTTCACTGATCATCAACGATGCTTCGATTGTTGTCGGGAGTTATCGGTATCACGAATAAAGTTTTATTTTTTGCATAGTTTTTAATATTTTTATAAGCTATCAATAATTAAGTTAAAATATCATTTTATTTTTTACTATAATATTTCTAAGAGAAAAGTTATGTTATTCTTCAATTAATTTTTAATTTCTTTCCTTTTTATTACATTATTAAACTATTTATCCATGCTATTTAATCCAAGGTATACTTTTGATTCTATATTACTGCACGTTCGGTAGTGCTTTTATTCACATATTTTATAAAATTCACAATTTATCACTCGCTTATTATCATACAATTCATATAATCCACTACTTATGAAGACTAAAAGGACGGACTAACACTTTTCATTTTCCATATCATGAAAAGCCAAACCCCCTTAGTCACTACGAACATCCCCAATCTGTGTAATGGGATGTGTCAATTTAAGTCCAGTTCCTTCAGGGATGGATCTATAAGAGTTCACATATTCCAATAATAAAAAAAAACGTAATTTGATTGAATTGCACTTTACGTATCGTGGGATTATTAATGCAACACCTACAATGTTTATTGTAATTCTTTGTCTCGGACAAATCTAGTGCATGACCTAGAGATAGGACTATGATATGTAGGGCAGTGAACAAGGTTACAATCAATCAAGCAAGCATGTGTTGTGCCCCCAATCATGGGGAGACCATCACCAACAAGATAGAATGAATTATAGAGATTTCACGTTTCCATGTGGTTCTATTTACATTGGAATCTCCAAGGGATACAAAGTTTTTGTTTGGCAAATTTTTAAATCAAATTTTAAAGAGGAATAATAATGAGTTTTACAAAATATGTGAATACTACTAAATATTACTTATAAATATATAGTTGAGATTAATGTTGATTGTGATGAATTTAGTCAGTCTCTTGTCAAAAAAATCACGTCAAAAAATCGAGTTGAGAAGTCGTAAGCACAGGCATCAATGAGAGGTAGAAGAGACAAGAGGCAAAAGAGACGTGAGACGCGGGAGAATTTTGATCATTAGGTTTTAGGCTTTTGGTTTTTAAGTACTAATTTTATTTTTAATATTTATTAATTTATTGGGTTCAGTTGGATTTGATTAAGTTTTAATAGATAACCCCAAATCCCATCCCATCCCAACCCAACCTAAAATTTAATTTCTTAACTTGAACCCAACCCAATTGAGCTATATATTAAAAAAAAAAAAAAAAAAAAAAAAATTCAAGCCTTTTGGTTTGGATTGGATTGATCAATTTGACTGGTTCGGATTAGATTTTGTTTTTGTCCATCCATGGTTGAAATGACTCGTGAGCTAGCTAGACTCGCTAGATTTCATAAATGAGTTGAAATGACTGGTTAAATCTAACTCTCAACCGTCTATAACTTCTATTAAATCCTCTTACATGTAAAAGAGGCGAAAATCCTTGAAAAAAAGAGATAAAATCCATGCATGACAATGCCCTATAATGGAAATTCTAAGATAATCAGATCTCACCACATCATGTATATGTAAACCATTATGTAATATATCTTGGGATTGATTGTTATTAGCTTTGTGTGCTCTTTGATGATATTTAGACTTTCTTACAAAATAGATTTGGTTTACATTTTTATTTTAGTCTAATACTTCCTTGAGATTCTTTGTGCTCATTAGGAAACAAATTAAGGAAAATTTTCTAGTGCGAGAAAAGAAAAATCAACCCTATATAGAATGTCGATGATGGATGTTTTTCTTCATCCCAAAAAAATATTGGAGACTTGAAGGGCAAGAAAAGCCGCTTCTTGGAAAAAGAAGGGACAACTACACACCTTTCTGGTAGAGAGTAACATCTCCTACACGAAAATTCATCAGAAAAACTCTACAAAATTTCTTCAAGAACTTGTGAACTAGGTTTGATGGAATTCACATATAGATATTGCATCTAGTCATGACAATTAGAACGGGATTCTTATTTCAATTTTTAGGAAATTTGGGATCAATCGTAGAAGTGAAGGATGATCAAGATCGGGTGCTTGGTTCCATTTCTCAACAAATCAAGATATTTAGAAGTGAGGATAGTTATTCATTGCTCTTGATTTCTATTTTTGGTGTTGTAAATTCGATTGTTTGACGTGATTGAGAAATAATTGTAAGACTCAAAAATACGAGACAAATGTATCAATTATCTATAGTGAATTATTAACTTGTAGTAAGCGAGCTCGAGAACCTTTTTCTTAGGGTTTACTATGTTACATCTCTTGTTCTGTTATTTCTACATTTTGTATTTTTCGTTGATTAATTAGTTGTTCGGTAATTCGCCAGACGCTTAAAACCATCATTTGAACTATACATTTAGATAAACATTTGATTAATTAATTAAAGCGGGTTTATTTTTTTATAAGTGAAATAAAAAAATCTATGTCACAGAAAATACACCAAGAACTTCGATTCGTACACAATACAGGTTCATTTTATCAACAACAAATCGAACACTACCAATTGAGTTCTCAACCCACAAACACTTCCACTATGGTTGCCCAATTGTAAACCACGAAGGATAGAAATGGTGGATAGAATATGACGTAGCGGAAGCTTATAAAAAAGATGGAAAATCTCACAAAGAACTTCAATGAATAGAAACTCCGGGAAACTTTTATTTCTTTCAACAAATGTAGCCTCAAAGGCTTACAATGATTTATATAGCAAAAAAACCTAAGAAAATTCGGAAAGTTTACATAATAATAAAGAAGTATTTTTTTCTTAAATGAAGAAATCAAGATAATGACAGAATTTGAAAGTCATAATTATCAAGATCATCTCCGAAAAAGGGAATTCAAATCTGAATTTATTTTATTAAGATATACCCTAAACAAAAATTACCAAAAAAATGAAAACATGCACAAACGAAGGCCCAAACAAAGGAATTTCATTGACCCATTTCCATTCAAATTTGACTAAAATCTCGCAAAAAATGGACAACCCCCAAAATTTCCCTAAGAACCGGGAAGTTGCCCATTTCTATTTGTATCGATCCCACTTTACCATAAAGTCTAATTCATTCTGCACGTCATTCCCCCTTGGTTGATAAAGATTCGTCCCCGAATTTGGAACATAAGCAACGTCATCTTCACAATTATCCCTACGAAATGGCACAATATGATTGGGTAGCTTCAAATGATATGTGTTGGGATTAATCTTCTTAATGATCTCTAAGGACCAATTTTTCTTGTTGTAAGCTTGGTTTATTTATGAGCAGGAATACGATCCTTTGTTAACACCACCTAAACAAAGTCACCTACCTCAAACTCGACATGGTGACGTTTAAGATGCGCATCGTGCTTATATTTAGCAACATGAGCCTACAAATGCTCATAAGTCTGCGAATGAACCTACTGCAGTTGTTGAATAAAATCCTCCACTTTGCTATGCACTTTAACAGTATTAGAAATTGGAACTAAATCAAAAGGGCTATGAGAAACAAGACCTTACACCACCTGAAAATGATTAAAGCTTGTACTTCGATTAGCTGCATGATTGTGAGCAAATTCTGTTTGACACAATTTTTTATCCCAAGACTTGATGAAATTACCAGCTGAACAATGAAGCAAATCCCCAAGGAATAGTTGACAACCTTTATCTGACAATCCGTTTGAGGATGATACGCATTGCTAAAGTCCAATTGTGTATTGACCAAACGACATAAACTGTACCAAAAGTAAGTAAGAAAACGAATATCCTAATCAAATGTAATAGAAACAGGAAGTCCATGTAGACGATAGACCTCATAGAAATATAGCAATGTCATACTAACAACATCCGTAATCTTCTTGCAGGGAATGAAATGGGCCATCTAGGAAAAATGATCAACCACTACAAAAATAGAATCAAATCTGCGTTGAGTCCTAAGAAGCCCCAAGATGAAATCCATACCGACATCTGTCCAGAGTTGGGTACGAATAGGCAGGGGCATATACCAACCAACATTTGTAACCTTGTATTTAGCAATATGACATGTTTGACAACGCTCTACAAATTTATTGACATCTTTGCGCAATGGCAGCCAAAAATAAGAAGCAGCAACAAGATGTAATGTTCTATAGTGACCCACGTGGCTCTCATTATGCAAATCCTGAATTATCTTAAGTCGCATACTGTCTTTAGGAATACATATCTGATATACCCGAAAAAGAAAATCATCGACCCACACAAATTTTGAATGCATACCCTCCTGCAACTTCTGAATAATTTGTGAAAAATATGGATCAGTAGCATATAAATTACAAATAGTGTCAAAACCTGGGACCTCCACTGGCAATTCTGTTAGAAGAGTTTGTCGTCTAATCAACGCATCTACTACCTTGTTAAAGGCACCTACTTTGTGCTTAATCACAAAAGTAAACTGTTGTAAATAAGTAATCTAAGAAGCATGCCGAGCATATACCTTATCTTGAGTACCAATGTGCTCAAGGGCATCATGGTCAGTATACAAAATGAATTCCTTCTAGAACAAGTAATGACACCAATGTACCACTTGGAGTAACGCATAGAAATCCACATCATAAGTACTATATCGAGACTTAGGACCAGTAAGTTTCTCGTTGAAATATGCAACAAGACAATTGTTCTGGCTCAACACACCACCAATACCCACCTTCGAAGCATTACAATGCAACTCAAATGACTGAGTAAAATAATACAACACCAAAACTAGGATGTTGTCAATTTTCGTTTAATGAACTGAAGTGATGCCTCTGCCTCACGACTCCACTGGAACATTCCATCCTTTATATAATCAGTAATTGATGCCATGATACTATTAAAATGAAGTATAAACTTGTGGTAAAAGAAGGCAAGGCCATGAAAACTAACTTATCAGGCTGTGGCGGCCACTAACTTATTGTGTTTACCTTGGAGGCATCAATTGTTAGTCCCTCTCTCGACACTAGATAACCTAAAAATACAACTCAGTCAGTTAGAAAGGTATACTTCTTGACTGCATCATAAATTTTTTCCCTGAAAAGGATTGAAAGTAAACTAAACTCATTAGAAAGGTCGAATGACATAACTAACCACTTGTACAACCCTTCTCTTGTCTTAAAGGCTGTCTCTCACTCATTCACAGACTTGATACGAATCTGATGGTGCCCATTTTTCAAATCAAGCTTATTAAACACACAAGCACCGGTAAGCTGATCCAACAAATCATCAAAGCGAAGAATAGGAAAAAAGTAACGTACCATAATCTTATTGATCGCTCTACTTTCTATGCATATACGCCACTTGCCATTTTTCTTTGGCATAAGGAGAGAAGGAGCAATAAAAGGACTAAGACTTTCCCTGATGTGCCCCTTTGTGAAAAGCTCTTATACTTGTCTATGTGGCTCCTCATGCTCTGTAGGGGGCATCCTCTAATGCACTCAATTAGGAAGAGTAGTATCAAGCACTAGATCAATCTATAAGGGAAACCTTTTGAAGTTCTTCTAGCAACGGACAAATTCTATAAGGGACCTCCTGCTCAGTATCGACTGACTTGCCTACTAACACGTACATTGCACCAGATTCTACCATCTATGTCTCAAACCTTGTTTTGGTTAATAAATTGGTATTGTCCCCAACTATTTTTATTGAGCTTTTATCGGGTAGCAACACAATTTTGTTTTTCCCAAACAGAAAACTGTATGTGTTGGTATATTTGTCATGCAACGAATGTCAATCAAACTGCCAAGGTCTTCCTAATAATAAATGACATGCAACCATCTCTACCACATCACACAAAACCTGATCTTTGTAAGTAGGTCCAATGGAGAAACTGATTAAAGCACCCTAGGACACTTCAACATCGTTGCCTTTCTTTAGCTAGGCCGACTTATACTGTTTGGGATGTTTCCCAGTCAACAAACCCAATTTCTTAACGACTTCCTCAGTCACTACATTTTCGCAACTCCCATAATCAATAACAAACTTGTAAATTCTTCCCCCAATAGTACATGTAGCCTGGAAAATATTATTACGCAACCAACCAATCTAACTTTTTAGGGAAATAAAAAAAAAACTCCGTTTTGCCACCAACGCTTGACCTACATCACCAATAACAAATATCTCCTCCTCTGTTGCTTCTTCAGCGTCTCCATTATCAAAGATAGGTGCCCGTTCAAAGTCTCCGTACCACTCATCAACGAAGAGTCCTCTACAAAAAATTTTAGGACATTCTAATTGTCGATGACCTATACCTTTGCAACTAAAACAACAAGTACCACCTCTAGGACTTGATGACTGTTGAACGAGACTTGTTCTAGAATAATCAGCCTAGCTAGGACTGCTAGGACGTGTTGTCTGCTACTGTAGATTACTGGAAGAACCCCTGCAGTTAGAGGACCTATATTTCATCTAGACCGCTGTTTCTATATCTTTATCGCCTTTGATACGTCTAAAAAACTGTCATAAAATCAAACATATTCGGTGTGTCTGTATTTGGGGGGCAAAGACCACCCACATAACCTACACCAACTGTTTTTCCGTTCCATTACCTCATTCCTCATAATCAACATATAAAAATCTGTCGTATAGTCACCAACCGTCTTCATGCTTTGACGAAAATTCTACAATCGTTGATACATGGTCCGAACATAATTATAGGGCAGAAATTGCTTATTCATGTGCTTCTTTAATTTATCCTTAGACGTAATCTTGGTCTTCCTGAATCTGGATCTCGTCACCTTTGTCTATTGCCACCATGCTACTGCTTGTCCACGATATCTCGTTGCAACGAGAGGCATACATTTACCAGCAGGAACCTCCTTAAATTCCAAGATCTCATCCACTACAGTCACGCAGCCCAAGAATTCTTCTAGACTTAATCCTTCATGAATTCAAGAATATCAATCTTAAACCCTGATTCTCAGTGCATGTACTCCTCCTGGCAACCTCTTCTCCATTAGGCTGGCGGATCTATTGGATGATCAAGTGGCGCATAAGGATTTTCATCTTCAGAATCCTTAAACGACTACAAATGCATGTTGATGTGGCGCGAGTGCAGCAATTTGCTGGATTAGCAACTCCACTTATTGACGCAGCTGTGCGATCTCATCATGTCTATTCACCTTCTCTACTTTCGCTTCACGGGTTTCTGGATGTCTCATTGTGGTATTGTGAAGGAATGAACTTGTCTCTGATATCAACTGATGTAGCTAAAGCTTATAAGAAAGATAGAAAATCTCACAAACAATTTCAATAAATAGAAACTCTAGAAAAAATTTATTTTCTTTTAACCAATGCAGCTTCAAATGGCTTACAATACTTTATATAGCGAAAAGCCCTAAAAAATTCTGAAAAATTACACAATAATAAAGAAAGATTTTTTTTTTCCAAAAATAGAGAAAAAACAAGATAATAACAGAATTTGAAAGTCCTAACTGTCATGATCATCCCTAAAAAAAGGGAATTCAAATATGAATTTATTTGATTGAGATATACTCAAAACAAAAATTACTAAAGAAGGAAAACACACATAAACGAAGGAATTTGCTCGAAATTGATCTTGCGTCAAGTGCAAGCCAATGAGTCTTGTTCATTGGCCCGTTTCCATTCAAATTTGACTGAGATCTCGCCAAAAATGGACAACCCTGATTTCTCTAAAAATTGGGAAGTTGACTATTTCTGTTTGCACGGGTCCCATTTTGCCATAAAGTCTAATTCCTTTTACACCACATCAAAACATCACAAAAAAAGGAGATGAAAAGAGGTAGCAATAAAACTCACGGTCACAAAGGTGAATACTTGTTGTCCTCTTAATTTCTAGTTCAAACACACGACACTCTCTCAAACATGGGCCAATATATATAGTTTTAAGGCTACAAAAAGTGGATGAGCCAAACACAGTTGGGCCAAGTTAAAACATGTGAGATGGGCCAAAACCGAAGGCAAAGTGGGCTCATAAATTAACGGACCGTCCAACTAATGAAATGGCCATTGGCAACATAAATTAATAGTTGCTTCCAATGGTCCTATTTACTAACGGGTTGAACCAATCAATTATGGTGTCAATTAACATTTCAATCAATATCTAAAGCTTACTAAAAATAATTCAACTATTGAAACATCATTGTTGGAATTTATTGGGTATCAAAATCCAACACATCTCCACATTGATACCTAATGAACCTATAAGTAAGCAACACCAAGCTTATACTTACCTAAGGCAACCAAATAAAATTAAAAATCACAAACCTTATTTGTGTCTTTGACCCGAAATAAATACTATACCTACTTCATATACTCATCAAGGGCTAAGATCAAGAATCACGCTACAATTATATATACTCAGTAGTCAATCAAGAGCATATAATAACACAGTTATAAATCATATGATGATGAAACACCATAGGATAACACACAAATCTTTTCAACATGTTCAACATACAGATAACATCAAATTAACACTAAGTTAATCAAGTAAATGGCTAACATATACAACCAATGTACAAATGATCCCAAGAAAAGATCTCACCATAATTATCATACTCCATTCCGTGTAGCTCATATCTAGACAACACGTTTTTCCTCTCATCGCTAACCATACTCACTAGATTGGTCACTCTTCATATGTAATTGGTAAACCTCTAACGATCTTAAGTCCATGGGATGTTCCTGTATCACTGCCTCCTATCTCTCAACATAAGCGAATAATGGGTCTCTCTACCTATAGAGGCGATAAGAATGTCAATCTCTCACTCTACTAGATCAGGATTCTAACAGATAGAAGATTCCAAATATTTAATCACCTCACATCTATTGATCCAATTGTCATCTCTTCACAGCTTCGTACATATCACCAATGCACCCTCAAACATATATACTCTACATCACCAACCGACATACTTATTGCTAATGCACCTACAAAAGTAAGAACAAACCTAGTGTCAATTCTCAAGATAATAATTCCAACCACTATGCATGCAACACATTTCACATAGTAATATGATCACTCTCAAATTCATGCAAATACATACATCAAACATACTGAAAATGTAACAAAAAACAATGCACTAGAATCAAGCACCATTCATGTAAATGGAATTTCACATAAATGCAAATACAATAACATAGTTTATTATCAATAAACCTCACTCGAGTCATACCTAGACCTAGTGGCCACATTCGTCTCACCACTCACCTTTTCTCTCCTTATTTTTTTCTAGAATCTATTACAATCTCAGGCTTTAAAGTGTTCCTACCATACTTAGTTGCATTTTTTTACCTCTTTATATATGTTAGACATGAAATTAAGTAAAATTATGGCCTTATATATTTTAGACGCCGTTTCTTCACAATTAACAATAGTTTGCACAAGTTTGTTAAACGCATTCAAATTTTCGTCAAGATCCTTTGAGTGATCTATTTTAAAACTAAAAAACCTCTCGAATAAATAAATTTTGTTAGGAGTTGCTTAAACAAATACAAATCGTCCAACTTTTTCCAAAGTTCTTTTGCGATTTTAAGTTTATCAGCTTTTCACAAAATAGTATCGGACATGCGTAAAATAATTGAAGCAAAGTGAGCTCATATGATTCTTCTTTTTGTTCTATTAACAAATCAACAGAAAATTTGTTTTTTTATAATTTTTGAAATCTTTTGTTGAGCTAAAATTCCTCTCATTTTCTATTGTCAAATAGAGAAATTTCATTTTCCATTAAAAATTCTTAAATCAAAACGTGTTGTCATTTTTAAAGCACAAATCAACTTTAAGTTTACAAATACATAATTAGAACATAAAAAATAGCTCTAAGGTCACATGAAATATGCACCATTCTATATTTCTAGGGTTTGTGAGATTCGCGATCTCAGATCAAGGGAATAGTCAAATGGGTAAAATTCAGGTGTTTTGACAGAATAATCAATGAAACAAAGAGGTATGCCAACAAAACCAATTTTCATTCGATGCAAGTCTCATACAATGACTTAATCAACAATTATATCAAATAATCAATAAGCAACTTTAGCAGTTAAATTTAATAACGTTAAACACTTCAAATGGAGTAAATAATTCCTATATTCTAGCAACAAGCAATGGGTTATCATACACAGTAACAACAAAATTAATGATCAACCTACACAATGGCCTACTAGTACGAGAATTTAAAATTGATAAGCCAATTGACCAAGCGGACCAATCGCAGTCCGTAAATAATGAGCAATGCGAATTTTACAACTTTAAGGCCACCAATATTTACCACAAAGCTTCAACAACTGTAGCAACACGATCAGCCAAAATTAGAAACTTGAATGTCCAAGGACAAAATGGTCCAAAATAATCGTATTGCCCGAAATAGAAAATGGATACCACAAGTCTGCAGAACCACTAGAAGCAAACTACCTAAAGAGACTGTCTTCGAAAACTGACCCATGCACCCTCACCGGTCGGCGGTCGCCACCTTATCTGCGCGTGGGCCTCACACACTACCATACAAGAGCCTACACGTACTATACACACCAGCCTACAGAATGCGCCACATTGTCCTGCGTAAGGATATGGCCTTTGTTTGCACGGATGCCAACTATTTTGGTCGAAAAATGGAGTTGAAGGTGCGGTTAGTTCGATTTCTACCGATTTTCTTCATTTTTTTGCACGGCAGGCTTTTGCCTTCTTTCTGACCAATTTTGCTTGATTTAAATACAAATTTTGCATAGACTAGACACCAAGGACTTTGATCGTGCACAAAACGAGCTCAGTTGATCAATTACAAATCAAACATTGTCAATTGATTTCTCAACCCACAAACCTTCCACTAAGTTTACCCAATTGTTACCCACAAAGGATATAAATTGTGGATATAATTCACAAAGAGTAGATTAAAAGAGATAGCAATAATGCTCACGGTCACAAAGAGAGGAAAATAGTGTCTGCCGTCTTAATTTCTCCTGCAAACACAAGGCACTCTCTCAAACAAGGGCCAATATATATAGTTTGAGGGCTAAGACAAATGGATGTGCCAAAACCAAAGGCAAAATGGGATAACAAATTAAAGGGCCATCCAACTAATGAACAAATCACGAGCAATATAAATCAATAATTGCTTCCAATAGCTCAGTTTATCAAGCCAATCAATTGTAGTGGAAATTTCACAACATACCTTGTTTTTAATAAATAGTCAAATTATACTACTAAATATTTTTTAAACCAAAATTACTGCATTTTATGTAGTAAAAAAATAAAAACACAAAATTACTTCTATTATCCATTAATTGATTCCATGGTTGCAATTACTCCTCCAATCACACCTCAACATTCCCGATTAAGAAATACATTTTTGAATGCACATGGCTTTAATCAATCCGCCAAACACGCACCAACTATCCCTAAAAAATTACCTTTGATTTGAAGTATTTCCCCATTCAATCTTTTCTTCACATCCCAAATCTAGATTTTATTTCACTCTGGGTGTCTAGAAATTGATACCAAATCGCAGTTCAACATTGGCTTCAAGCAAGAACAAACACCCGATCAAAGGTTCACCATAGGCTGCTAATCTGTCACGCCGTTTGTCAATGGGGTCAGATTGGAATACAAAAAGGAGATGAAGATACCAACCAAATGGAAACAACTGGTACCTGCTGATATGTGCATAAAGTCTACAAAGGAGGAAGAATTAAAGATGAAAAAAAATCGTCCACGACAAAAGTGATGATCTGGAGAGAACAAAGGAAGAAATGGAAAAAGTCAAAATTAAAATAGGCGAACAGCAATGGAAAAGAACGAAACTGGAACAAGTGTCAAGGCTTAAGAGGCAAAGTCTTTTGACATTGCAACTCACTCATGAAGCAATACAGTTGGAGTCACAAGCATTTGAAAAATCAGTTGCTCATGCACTTAGCTACATAAGTAATAAATTGGAGGCTGCGGGTAATATTGTCGTCCAATTGACTCGAGGTGAATATCACACGTTGAAAAGAAGGCTAGTGAACACACATCACTAGCATATATTGGTATCGATGGCGCAAAAACTTGTGGCAAAAAACAGTCGGGACTCCACCTTTAGATGGTTGAAGCAACTATATTCCCACCACGGATCGAGCAAAAGAAGAATGGAAGAAAATAGAAGTCCAAATAAAGGTTTTGGAAATCTCGCAGGAGCAATATGCAAGTATGAGAGAAGTTACTCCAAGGAATCAACAAAAATTCAAAAGTAACAATGGCAACTTTTTAGCCAAGAAAAAGAAAAAAAAATCAATTTTCTATCAAATAAGGAGTTGCTTTGCTCAACAATTTAGAAAATATTTTAAATGATTTGCATTGCAAGAATCACACCCTTTTTCCTTTTACAAGCAAATTAAACAATTTATGTGATATAAATAATTTCCGGTGCTTATATTTTGTACTTGCTATATTCTGAATGAAATGCTGCAAGTTTCATTTGAAAAATTGAAAGTATGTCGAAAAATCGTAAAGGAAGATTATAAGAAAATCATACCATCCTTATTTTGATCATGGAAAAGTAAGAGGTACATTTACATGAACAAAACACGAAAACGCACCAACAGGAGAAGGTAAATAGTAGAAATTGATCATAATCACCTAGAATTTGTTGGAGATATTACACCGATAATGTGCATATTATATTAATCAAGAACATTTGCGTGAAATCGAAATATCATTCGACTTATCGAAATCTGATTTGAGAAGATAAATTAGTAAATTACCGACTTCGAATATAAGAATATGGATTCATCACTTCTCAGTCTTGAACACACCTCTCTTTAATTCAAACATTTCAATAAAACACATAAATAAATTAACCATATTCTGAAATCAAGCATAAATAAAATCAGAAATGAAAAGATGAAATGCAAGTGATGTGACCGGCGAGGCAAGTGTTTGACAATTTGTCCTTAAGATGAATTTGCCCCGCATCAGTGCTAACGGTTTCTCGGCAATCATCTTCCAAGATACAACGACCACGTCAAGCCATATGAGCACTCCAAATGACTTAGACCAACGAACTCGAACGAAGTTCCCTCTCTACCATAACCATGATTTTGATGCAAGAAATAATTACTTCTACAAAGTGTTTTATGCAAAATTAAAGTAAAACATGAAATGAAATGATATGGAACTATCAATTGAGTTTGTTCCCCTTCATAAAATTCAAACATGTGGGATCTCTTATATAGTAGTTGGAGCATCAATGTCAAGAGACACATCTCTTGAAATTTATATCTCTTACATCTCTACATAAAGAGACAATTATTGAAAAATAATATCAAAAGTCATGATCCATATGAAAAGTCACATCTTTTCATCTACATCATTTCTAGAATATTTCACAATATTCTACACGATTTTTCAACAATTTCAAGTATTAAGCGGTTTAAGTTTGGCTTAATTTCTCATTCACCAAACAACGAATTCCACTTAAATTGGTCACAACCAATTTCCGATACAAAATTCCAACAATCCCCCACATGAATTAAAATTAACGCAAATGACCATGCAGACACTAGTAGAGAGAGGGCGGAAAAAATACTGCATCCGAGAAGGTAGCTTTTGGCCTTGAACTTCCCTTAGTGAAATACTATCGGACTTACTGGCTAATTGGTGAACGTGATGTCTTGAACCATTCAACCGTTGGTGTAAGCCAAGACAACAGTACTCACACAATGTCTTCCCTAAACTGTTCATGGTTCTCACTGTTGTGTTCATTTTGGCCCTGAACAACTCTTGGATTTCATAAGTGCTTTAGAGAATTCAAGCCTTTGAAATATTCTCATAGAAGCGGCCCCACTTCCCACTTATATAGGTGACCTCCTATTAAGAGTATTCTGTCATACTCTACTTGACTTAATCAAGATATATGAATCATTAAAAGAGTATCTTAACCTTCAATCACTCTGCAGAAAGCACTTTAATTATCATAGGAATGAGTTCCTAGGTGCTTCATGGGATCTTCATAACTTAGTTTTCCCTTTGAACCAAGATCTTGGGATCTCCAGTCAACAAGGTAGGGTTACCATTACAAAGACTCTTACGTCGTAGGCTTTAATCCCATTCCCTCGATATGCAGTATTCTTGATCTCTCTGTAAATCTCTAAAGGTACCACAAGTTTACACCATTGAGATCGACTGCTTAATGGTATTATGTCTATGACTTATACGTCTAGACTTACCATTACATGTGACTTAGTATCTCATCAAATATAGCTAATCAACGATTGATTGATTTAATATATACAACATGTCACCACCAAGAAATCCTCTCATGAAGATATATGCTTCTAACTAGCTTTATCTAAAACTTTATAAATTTCAAACACAATGTTAGAGGATGTCTATCACACACTACACTAGTCAATCACTTTTACCAGTGGATTTCAGAAACATGGGTATTCAATATCATTATTGAAATATTACAATGCATTTCAACTTTATGAATATTCTTCAAATATTCTAATTGATCTTGCATATCCAAACAAATGTCATAATCGACTTTTATCCCATTTCATCCACTTTAAACTTAGTGTTTATCATCCTTATAATTAATATAAGAGTTTTCTACCTTTTCCACCTTCATAGATATATTTCCATGATTATAAGGTATAGAAAATTGTAACTTTTAAACATAAGTTACCCCCACAATTCCTAGAACTTTTCACATAAGTTCGCAAGCATTGATATAAACCCCCACATTTTTGGGTTGTACTTGAACTCAGAGTTCATCAACTCTTTCATAGTTCAATTCATTATCGAATAGATAATGTCCATATCGAATGCTTCGTGAAAGTTTAAGTACTTTCAAAATAGTGGTTGTCAACCCACAAATTATTTCAATTGAAATAGTATACAATGTACTTCAATCCAACTATATTTTAATTTGATCATCCAAATTAAGTTAAGACCATCACATAGACCAACAATGTTCTCAAAACATATACCAATTTAATTGGTTCCACGATTGAAATCGAATTCAACAATGAAGAAGACTAAGCATCTTGATTCACAAGAATTACAACTTCTCCAACATATGCAGCATATCACATTTGTGACATTTCACTAGACAGTATTATTCCATGTTAAATAATACTTATTCACCATGTTCAAATTTAATGAACGAATCATCCATCGGTTGTGTTTTAAAAAAAACAACCCAACGAGAGGACGCACCTCTTCGAATTAATCTCTATGAAGAGATACTTCCTTGGAAAAATAATCAGACCAAGAGTCTTGATTTTTCATATTCTAATAAAAGGAATAATCATGAAAGTTCATATACTTTCAATAACTAGTTGACATTCTTCCAACATTTATACATTTTCAATGGTTAGGAGTAAATTCTCATTTCTATCAATTCATTGCTTGAATTGTATTAGTCTCAACTATATCCATTTCATCACGATCAAGGTGACGAAATAGCAACTTATGTTCCAAACATTTATACATTCATTGTATAAGTTTATTCCATCTTAGTCAACACATGTCGTGACTAGGAATATCAATATCTTGAGGAAAATCGCACACTTCATCATTTAGAGATATCATCATTGATCCCATTCTCGATCAATTAAATAAACCAAGACCAAATGATCAACCATTGATTTGGTACAAGCCTCGAAATACGTACATGCTTTATTCCAGCCAAATATATCATGCAGATAATTTACACAAATAAGCAATTTGGCAAAGTGGAACATAATTATGGACAAATAATTCATTCAAATTCATTCCACTAGTAAAATATTTAATTTTACTTAATCAATAATTAATAGAATCTCTTTCTACCATTTAATAACATTTTATAAATCATATGCACTTGTTCAAATTCATGGTCCGAATCTAATCTGGAAAGACACGTTCTTGGCAGCCATGCATTTTGATAACAATTGCAACTATATATAATACTCCTCTTTCATTATAAACAAACAAATGGATGGCATAAATATGTATGAGGTAATCTGCCTTCCCATTTAAAATTCCTTAGGCAACTTATGGCATCATTGTCATTAAATATAGACACATATTTTGGATTAGAAGGTGCCAACAATGAAACTGCCAACTGCCAACGTTTTTCAAATTTCGAAAAGAAAATATGCAATACGAATTGTGAAACCGAAACTTTCATACAGATTTCTGACTTGATAAACTTAAACACACACCAGAATATTTAAATCCATCGTTTCATATTACAGCAAGGTCGACATTTAACTATATATTCTTGGTTTCTATTTTCACAAGCTAGAATAAGTAAAAAATCATTCGTATGCATTAATTATATTTTCAGCCACCATTTGCCATTAAAATATAATTTACACCACATGAAATAACGTCCATTTATACATGTGTATAACCAGTCTGATGATCAATCAGGCTCGTGCATATAAAAGTCAGATATTAATATGCAGTTAAGAACCATGTAAACGACATCTAACATGCACAACGAAGTTCAAATTCATCTTAAGATTGTTGGAGATATTACACCGATAATGTGCATATTATATTAATCAAGAACATTTGCGTGAAATCGAAATATCATTCGACTTATCGAAATCTGATTTGAGAAGACAAATTAGTAAATTACCGACTTCGAATATAAGAATATGGATTCATCACTTCTCAGTCTTGAACGCACCTCTCTTTAATTCAAACCTTTCAATAAAACACATAAATAAATTAACCATATACTGAAATCAAGCATAAATAAAATCAGAAATGAAAAGATGAAATGCAAGTGATGCAATCGGTCGAGGCAAGTGTTTGACACTTTATCCTTAAGATGAATTTGCCTCGCATAGGTGCTAACGGTTTCTTGGCAATCATCTCCCAAGATACAACGATCACGTCAAGCCATAGGAGCACTCCAAATGACTTGGACCAACGAACTCGAACGGAGTTCCCTCTCTACCATAACCATGATTTTGATGCAAGAAATAATTACTTCTACAAAGTATTTTATGCAAAACTAAAGTAAAACATGAAATGGAATGATATGAAACTATCAATTGAGCTTGTTCCCCTTCATAAAATTCAAACATGTGGAATCTCTTATATAGTAGTTGGAGCATCCATGCCAAGATACACATCTCTTGAAATTTATATCTCTCCATAAAGAGACACAATTACATCTCTACATAAAGAGACAATTATTGAAAAATAATATCAAAAGTCATGATCCATATGAAAAGTCACATCTTTTCATCTACATCATCTCTAGAATATTCCACAATATTCTACACGATTTTTCAACAATTTCAAGTATTAAGCGGTTTAAGTTTGGCTTAATTTCTCATTCACTAAACAACGAATTCCACTTAAATTGGTCACAACCAATTTCCGATACAAAATTCCAACAGATTTGAAATCCATACTTAAGCCTCCTCAAAAAGTAATTACTAGTTCATTATCATTCTTTATAGGTAGGCAAATTTCCAATTAACCATTCTACAATTTTTTCTTATCCAATATTACACATTTTCACCATAGATATACATACCAAAATCTCTTGAGAAAAGGAAAGGGAATTTGCTATAGTTCATGACAAACAAAGCGGCGATATTGTCACCCATAAGGGCTTGCTCCGACTATAGGAGACCGAAATTGTTTACAAGATTCTTGAAATAGTTGTTGTCGAACTTGTTTGTCGTAGTAGGATCCAAGGAAGCCAAATTCATATCAGGATTTTCAGACAGATCCATCACAGCCCTATATAATCGAAAGTAGAGAAATTTATTAAATGAAAGTATAATCATTGAATTATAAAACGATGTATTGAACACGTTTATCTAAATTATTCATGTGGAAGTATACAAGTTAGGCCCCGTTTGGAAGCTCTAATTTTTATGGAAAATGAAAAATATTTTCCATTTTTCCAAGTTTTGGTGTGTTTCATAGCCTTCAATTTTCATGGAATCCCTTTTCTTCTCTTCCCACTCACGCGCCACTCTTCCCACTTTTGAATGAAAATGTTTTCTTGTTGATTTGGTGGGTTTTTGTTTTACACATTTTTTTTTGACAATTGGAAAAAATTCTAAATACAGTGGTAAAAAAATTTATCATTTTTATTGATAATTTTCATGCAAAACAAAGTCAAACGAATGATATTCGATATGATTTTTTTTTTTGACAATTGGAACAAATTCTAGATCCAATGGGAAAAAAATTATCACTTTAATGGATAATTTCCATAAAAAACAAAATCAAACGGATACCAAACTTTCAACATTTTCTATGTGAAAAATTATACCAATCAAACACAATTAATTACAATTCACGGTAAAATTTTTTTTAGGCAATTCAATTCCCTATAATTTATTTTCTTTCCACTCATTTTTCACATTTGCAATCAAGCGGACCCTTAATATGATTACATTAGCAAAAGAGTCATGGAAATGTACGCGTAGAATTGACGCAACCATTCTAGTTTCATTAGCTATAGTAGACCAAACACCATATCTGACAATATTAAGGAAGTTGGGACAAGAATTGTCATAAACTTTATAATCAAGTTGACTGCAACTAAAAGAAACCGAAACAAGAAACAAAACAAAAAGATGGATGGAAATTTCAAGTAACTTCGATTTATATCTTCAATGTAGAAGACGAGTGAGTTGTCATTTATAATACTAATTGTTGGCAGGTTTTCGTCGTCTTCGTATTCTATTTTCAAGCCAACATTACAGCTATCAATCTTTATCTCGATGGAGATTGATATAATATGGCATTAATAATTGACCACACAGACAAATTAGGTCAGTACTCTCAAAAACACGCTACACGTCTACCGTCACGAAACCATCACCCTGGCGAGGTAGTCGACTTGCATGAAGCTCTCTACCTACACCCAGCTCGCCTACTGATATAAGGCTGTCTACCTCCACTAAGCCCTGGACCCCGTGAATTCGTCGACCCCCTGAGACCGCATACCAGCATAAGGCCATGCTACGACCCCCCACTTATCGCATGGAATCGTAGACCCCTATGTCTACCGCATGAGGTCAACACCTCGTTTAACCGTACACATGACGATGTGCCAAAACAAAAACCGTCCAATAGCGAACGTGGGAAAAACCAACCACTTGAGGAGTGGGAGCTGTTCCAACCCGAATGTGGGAGAAGTGGGAAGGTTTGCATGGGACACGTGGCACCAGCAACCACTAGACACACGTGTGGCCACAGGTGCCTATAAATACCTCCAAGGTGGGAAAGGTTTTGTTTCTTGAAACCCTAAACTTTCGAACTTACATTATACTATCTTTCCGTTTTCACTAAATTGTTAGCTAATTCTCACGTCGGAGGTACAATCGGGGAGAAAGCCCCGACCTCTTTTTAATGCCTTGGAGACATAATTAGCAGCCATGATGACCCTTTTGCAAAGTCAGACGTAGGAAATTGCAGTCCCTTCGCAGAGCTCGTCGAGGCCGCACGTGAGCAACCACCCTAGGTAGCTCAAACCGTTACCCCGCCTATTACTCAGCCAATAACAGGTGACATGGGGACTTTAGGTTTTGTGTTTCCACAGATTCTCTAACTCGTGACAGACTTGGAAGAGAAAATAGAGGAGATGATGACCCGAAAGATAGACGATGCATTAACCAAGAGAAAAGACAGGCGCGACATATGGTCCTGGAGAAAGATCCTTTCGCCACAAAGATTAAGGTCGTGCCTTTGCCAAAAGGCTTTAAGCAGCCAATGATAGAAGCATACGATGGAGTCACAGACCCGCTGGACCACTTGAGAACCTTCGTTGACTTAATGAGGCTCTATGCAGCCCCAGACGTGGTGATGTGCAGATCATTTCCTCCGACGTTGAGGAGGGAGGCTACAGACTGGGTGGCCACACTGGCACCCAAGTGTATAAAAACCTTTGATTAACTGTCCAGGAGCTTCGTGGCATACTTTATGATCAGTAAGAGGAAACGAAAGATAGCTATAGGACTGATGCAGGTGGTGCATAAAAAGAAGGATGGTTGTTGCAGGAGTATTTGGCTAGATTCAGCATAGCAACACTTGGTATAAGGGACCTTCAGATGTCAGCAGTAGTGATAGCATTAATGAATGGGACACGGAATCGGGCCTTCAAGATGTCACTTTCCAAAAATCCGTCGGAATCAATGCATGACTTATTGAAGAAGGGTGACAAGTATGTGGACGCGGAAGAAGTAGAAAAGGTCACGAAAAATCTTAGAGAATGATGGGAGACGGGGAACAACAAACAAAAAGTAAGTGATGTACGAAAACTCATTGACAAGGACAAACAGAGGAATTAGCGTCGAGTATGGGATACCTCCAGGACCGGATTGTCAAGCAGAGACGGGAGGAGGTCAAAGCCTTCACCCCTTTGAATATTTCGCAGGACAAGCTATTGATGGAAATTCGAGACATGAAGGAACTTGAATGGCCGAGACCGATGACAGCACCAGCTGGCAAATGAGACAAGAGCAAGTATTGTCACTTCCATAAGAACCATGAACATGAAACTGAAGAGTGTGCCTCTTGAGATGGGGATTTTTGACTACGTATGCGACGAATGATCGAGGCAAACTGAAAGTTGAGGATCGACCTCCGCCTAGAGTCAGTGTTATAAATGTAATTATTGGGGGAACTGCAGCGGGTGGAGACGCAAACTCCGCTAGAAAAAGTTATGCGCGGACAACTGCAGTATGTTCTATTCAGAAAAGGGCAAGGTTTGATCAAAGCATCACGTCTGATGAAGAGGACTTGATAGGTGTGGCAGCCCCCCATGATGATGCCTTAGTGATAGTGGGTGACATTGTAGACTACGATGTAAAAAGGGTGTTGGTCGACGACGGGAGTTCAATGAATGTTCTAACGTGGGAAACATTTCAAGGTTTGAAAATTTCAGCGAAAAGATTGAAGGCTGTATCGATCCCCCTTATAGGATTTGGAGGGACTATTGTGATACCAGAAGGAGTGGTGGAGCTATCAGTAACGTTGGGCACCTACCCGGCGAGTGTGGTCATCCTAGCATATTTTCTGGTCGTTAAAACCCCCATGGCGTATAACGCGATCTATGATCGACCATTGTTGAATGCTGCAGGGACCATCCCCTCTACTTACTACCAGGTGATGAAATTTCCAACTAGTCGAGGTGTGGGATATGTGAGGGGCAACCAACAGTCATTGAGGAGGTGTTATGTGGACAGCATACGGACGAAGGGACCCCCACTAGTGATGATGTTAGACCATGAGCCCCAAAGGGGGCGGATCAAACCTCTCAACGCTAGATAAAAAATTATGGTGGAAGAAGGACGTGAATTGGGCGTGGAAATAGGATTTGAGCAGGGCGAGAGGCGAGAAAGAGGAGTTGGTAAAATGTCTGACAAGTAATTTTGATGTTTTTGCGTGGAGCCCGAGTGACATACCAGAAGTTGACCCGTCTATTGCACAATATCGCCTGGGTGTCTTACCAGGTGTAAAATCGATAATGCAGAAGAAAAGAAATCTTGCCCCGGAGAGGCAAGCGGCAGTAAAGGCTGAGGTCGATAAACTACTGCAGGCAAGTTTCATCAAGGAGGTACAATATCCCAAGTAGTTGGCAAATGTCATCTTGGTGAAAGAATCCAATGGAAAATGGCGTATGTGTGTAGACTATACCGAACTCAACAAGGCATGTCCGAAAGATTCGTACCCACTACCCAGAATAGATCACCTGGTGGACACCACATAGGGTCATGAACGACTAAGCTTCTTGGATGCATTCTCCGGGTATCATCAGATTTCCATGGCAGAGTCGGATCAAGAGAAAATCTCTTTCATAATTGATGCTGGGACGTATTGTTATATGACCATGCCATTTGGTCTAAAAAATGCTAGGGCAACTTATCAAAGAATGGTGAATAAGGTTTTCAAGGATCTGCTCGAAGGTATCCTAGAGGCATATGTGGACGACATGGTCGTGAAGAGTGTGAAGGCAAGCAACCATGTTGATGACTTGTAGAAAGTGTTCAACACTACTCGACAAAACAGGCTGAAGTTCAATCCAGAGAAGTGTATTTTTAGAACTGCAGGTGGCAAGTTTTTGGGTTTCATGATCACTCAGAGGGGCATCAAAGAGAATCCGGATAAAATTCGAGCAATTTTAGAGATGAAGAGCCCTGAAAATAGGAAAGAGGTCCAGAGGTTGACGGGCTGGGTAGCGGCACTGAATCATTTCATGAGCCGGGCGGTGGATAAGTGTTATCACTTCTTCAAGGCGATTGGGGGCTCTACCAATTTCGAATGGACCAAGGAATGTGAAGAGTCACTGGAATCTTTGAAGCAATCATCACAACAGCCACCTATCTTGACTAGCCCATGCCCAGGGACGTGTTGAGCCTATACTTAGCAGTGTCAAAGTATGCAGTCATTGCAATGCTGGTGAAAGAGTTCCCGAAGATGCAGAAGCCCGTCTACTATGTTAGCCAGGTATTGAGGGGGCGCAGAAACTCGATACACCCTGGTGGAGCAGTTGGTATTCGCGTTGATTATAGCAATCAGAAAGGTAAGGCCATACTTCCAGTCCCATACTGTACAGGTCATGATCGATCAACCTGTTAAGCAAATCATGCACTGGTCTGAGACATCGGGAAGGATGTTGAAGTGGACGATCGAGCTAAGCGAGTTCAACATTGAATTTAGGCTAAGAACAGCCATCAAGGCGCAGGTGTTGGTATATTTCATTGCAGAGCTGACAATTCCACCTGACCACCTATGAGAAGTAGAAGCAGTTTGGAAAATCTTTATAGACGGGTCCTCACATGGCAAGGGGTCCAGAGCAGGCATCATTATGATAGACCAGAACTTGAGGAGTTGGCATATTTGTTGCATTTTGAATTCCTTGCGATAAATAATGACGATGAGTATGAAGCATTCATCACGGGTTTGAATTTGGCAGTCAGACTTGGGATAACATCAGTATAAATTTGCAGTAACTCCCAGTTGATCGTCAGACAGTTGAAAGGAGAATTTGAGGCAAGGGACGGAAAGATGGCATTCTATTTGATGAAGGTTCGGGACTTGCAAATGGGGTTTACAAGTTTCAAGATAACCAAGGTCCCTCGCAAAGACAATGAAGGAGCGAACGCCCTGTCTAGACTGGCATCAACTAATTCTAAGAATCTATCTAGAACTACTAATGTACAAGTCCTATCACAACCGAGCATTTTACTCATAGAAGGCATTGCAAGTCCGGAGCCTGAAAAGAGCTGGGTAGACCCATTAGTAGACTACCTGACGGAAAATAAGTTGCCCAATAATGCAATTGAGGCTAGAAGGTTGAAAGTACGAGTAGCATCATTTATAATGATCGACGAGCAGCTATACAAACGGGGTTTTACCATGCCATACTTGAAATGCTTGCGTCCAACAGAAGCTCATGACGTACTACTTGAGATACACTTGAAAATTTATGGTAATCACCTGGGGGCAGCCATCCTTGCTTTCATAGCTCTTCGGCATGGGTACTACTGGCCTACGATGAAGAAGGATGCTAAGGAATTGGTAAGGAAATGGGACGCGTGTCAACGTCATGGAAATTTAATTCATGTTCTCGTCGAGCAGCAGTCAGCCATTTTTGGGGTGAGTCCTTTCATTTAATGGAGAATGGACATGCTAGGACCTTTGCCTATGGCGAAGGGACAGCGGAAGTTTTTACTGGTGGCCATTGATTATTTTACCGAGTGGGTTGAAGAAAAGCCTTTGTCCACCATCACCACGGCATAGGTACAAAGCTTTGACTGGAAGAGCATAATATGCAGATTTGGTATACCAAGAGTCCTTGTCACCGACAACCACAGCTTCAAGACCTTTTGTTTAAGTTACCACATAGATCGTAGACTCGCTTCGGTGGCTCATCCTCAATCTAATGGGCAGGCAGAAGTCACAAACTGAATGATCTTATGGGACCTCAGAATAAGATTGGAGAAAGAAAAAGTGCTTTGGGCAAACAAGCTACCGAATGTGTTATAGACATATCATACCACCCTGCAAGAGTCCACAGGGGAAACCCCTTTCAAGCTATCTTTTGGTATGGAGGCTATAGTTCCAGTTGAAGTCTTGAACGAATCTGTCAGGATGAAAGCCAATCAGCTTGATGTCTCGACCACCAATGCAGAGCTTGACCTATAAGATGGGGTGAAGGAGAGATCAACTATGCGGATGACGGCTTATAAGCAGAGGGCCACTGAGTACTTCAACCGCAGGGTAAAATCGAGAGTTTTTCAAGTAGAAGATCTTATACTAAGAGAAGCAGCAGCGGCAGGCCACCCTCCAACCAAGCTTGGACCGAATTGGGAAGGACCACATGCAGAATCTCGGGAAGGGAGCTTACAGCCTGAAAGACTTAAAGGGAAAACCATTGGCCAGACCATGGAATGCTGAGCACCTAAAGCAGTACTATCAGTAGTCGAGCAAGCACGGAGCAGCGTAGTGTTTGAACGTAAGTATAGTCGTTAGCCGAATTTTTATTTCTTCATTTCTGATCCAATAACCGATTGTAAATACTGTAGCTAGGATTTTTCATGATGTAATGCCTACAATAGGCATACCAGATTGAAATTTATTTAATGTAAGGCCTAGATGGCGGCAGATGATGATGGCGCTACAGAAGGACCGGCCTAGCTGGGACGTCTCGGTGCGCCTACTGAGTCCCCAAATCTAGACAATTCATATTTTGCTATGAGATGTTGGTTTATATCTACTTGAAGTGAAGATTGCTAGTGGTGAGTAAAAAAGCCAAAAATTGGCTAACTCAAAATCTCTAGGGGCTGGTGGTGAGCTTTTAAAACCTGAAATGGTTAAGGCTCAAAATTAGCTAGCCCCGACCTCGGCGGTGCAAGACAGTTCGACACATAGCGGTGAACAAAAAGTCAAAAACTGACTAGCTCAAAATCTCTAGGGGCTGGTGGTGAGCTTCCAAAACTTGAAATGGTTAAAGCTCAAAATCACCTAACCTCAACATCGACGACGCAAAATAGCTCGACACATAGTAGTGAGAAAAAAAGTCAAAAACTGACTAGCTCAAAATCGCTAAGGGCTGGTGGTGAGCTTTCAAAACCTGAAATGGTTAAGGCTCTAAATCACCTAACCCCGACCTCGATGATGCAAGATAGCTCGACACATAGCGGTGAGCAAAAAGTCAAAAACTGACTAGCTCAAAATCGCTAAAGGTTGGTGGTGAGCTTTCAAAACCTAAAATGGTTAAAGCTCAAAATCACCTAGCCCCGACCTCGACGACACAAGATAGTTCGACGCATAGCGATGAGCAAAAAGTCAAAAACTGACTAGCTCAAAATCATTGGGGCTGCTGGTGGTTAAAGCTTAAAGTCACCTAACCCGACCTCGACGATGCAAGATTTCTCAACACACAAAAATTAAAAAAAAAATAGAGGAAAAACTAAAATGATATTAAGTTAGCAAGTACTCATACTTGAAATGTAACAAAAGCGTTTGTCCACATCCCAGACCAGAAGAGTGTGCAAAATAATTAATGTGCACGTCTACATCCCGAACTAGAAAAATGTACAAAGCAACTAATTGACAAAAACATCATAGAAAATGTCCAAAGGCCTACAACTAAAGATTAGGTCAGCTCGAGCGAAAGGTCTCCTCACTCTCGCCTTGTGATGTTTACCCAAATGTCTTGGGCTGGGGGGCTCCACCTGCCTTGCCTAGGCGCTTTACCAAGAACATATCATAGCCTGTGGGATCGACGAAAGAATGCTCAGTAAATACCCACTCCTTGGTCAATTTGATGGAAGCCGCCACACCTTTCCCCCATAAGAGTTCAATTCCTTAGCAAAGTCAGTAGACGACTTGTATCGCTCAACCGAGGTCTCTACATCCTTAGCGTACTCCACAGAGGCCTTATACTTTGCCATCACCTCCTCAGGAGCCCGAGCCAAAGTGGAGCGCAAGTTATTTACCTCAGACTCCAAATCCTCGACCGATTTCCTAGAATAACGGTGAGCTTCCTTCTCTTTCTCTTCTGCAAAAATCTTCAAATCCTTCAACTCCGACGTTAAACGACGGCAGGACTCAACCAGCCCAACTTGAAAAGCCACCGTCTGAAAGGGACAAGGGATCACCCAATTAGAGCATGTTAAAAAAATAATAAAAAAAACGTACCCTCTAGATGTAAACCGACATAACCCTCTCGATGTTGTCAGCACTCTGACAAGCAACCGAATTAACACGACAGGGCGCAACCAAATACTTAACCGCCATCATTTCTGAATAGCCCTGAAAATGAGGAAATCTGAAATCTGGTAGAGGAGAACCCTCACGCTCGAGCGCGACATGACCTGGGCTGCCCCTACGTCCACGGGTGGCAGGACTACTTCGACGAGGTTCTCCAAAAGTTGAGAAGCCTCTTCGGTCCTAGGCTGCTGCACTCCCCCATCGTGGGATTTCATTCTCTTCAACGGGACGGGAAGTGAATCATCGTCGCTCCCGTGACCACACTCCGCCAAGGAGTCTATGGTCTTCCCCTAAGTCGAAGCCCATGCCTGTATCAATAGAATAAACACTATCAAACTTACGAGATAACAAGTCAAAAAGTGCAATAAGAATGAGTCATGCGAAAATTTTACCACCAATAGGGGTAAACCCATCATCACTCCCCTGTGCGGGCAGGGACCTCAACACCTCGTCCAAGTCAAAGTCCATATCTGCGTATAAGCAATCGAGTTAATTAAGCTCAACGAATAGAAAACAACACAAAATATACTATAAAAAATGATATATACAAGCAGGGTATGAAAACCTACCAGTAGGACGACCCATCCCAACTAGCAACATGTTCCTCATGGTCAGGAGCGACCCCAAGTCAGGCACGAAGGGTGGAATTGTGGTCAACTTTTGGATTTATGTTTTCAGAAGGGGGGGTGATCTCGACCTCACTATTGAATAGATAGATTATGAGGTGCCTCCAATAGGTGTTAAAAGGAAATTGGCCCTCAGGAGAACGAGCAAAGAAAAATCGAGACTTCTACCCGCTGTTGGAATTCCTAAACTTAAGTAAGAGCAATGGGACCCGAGCAGTGAAACAAACAAACACATTGCTTTGGGCTAACTCATGCATCTCGAAAACGTACTTAAAGAGATCGAGTGAAAGAGAAATTTTCTTGCTAAGGCAAACATATAGAAAGTAAAGCTTTCCTCCACGCATTGGGATTTATCTGGCTAGGAGTAAGGTGAAACTCATTAAATATCTAGATGAAGAAATGATGTATGGAAAAATGAAAACCACCATCCATGATGTCTTTATAAATAGCGACCTAGCGGGAGTCGGTTCCAGGAAGTGTTTCATTGGGACTAGGGGCTCTATAGATGTAATTATCTACCCGGTCATATTTCTTAAGTGACTTTTCTAACGTGGAGGGGGAGTTGTATAAGCTATGATCCCTAGGAATCTCAAGAATCACTTCCTCACCCGCGACGTCTCGTTCAACTTCTACATTTTGATTTAAAGATTTAACTAACCAAACATGACGTTTTGGGGAAATCGGTTGAAAATATTGGAATTCGGTCGAATACATTGAAATATTTAGCTCGGAAGGGGTTTGTTCTATCACACGAGAGGAATCATTGATGGAGGCAAACCCGCGACCAACCCCAGGCTAGCACACAAGTTGACAAGCTGTATTGGTCGACGAACGACCAGCAACATGGTTGATGTCGACCATCGACCAGCAGCCTTTCTGGTCGACGGGTGAAGTCGACCAGCAAGGCTGGTCGACCAACCCTCTCATCCATTCATCCTCACTCTCGCCGGAAGATGAAGAAATGAACATTTTGTACATGGAGAAAAATTGCGAGACAAAAATAGAAGGAAGGAAGGAAGGTGAGAGAATTACCTTGAGAGAAAGGGAGGAGGATGGTGAATTTGTTGACAATAGAGGAAAAAATGAGAATGAGAGCCACATAACCCCTTAAATAGAGGTGGGCTTTGAAATTTTTGGGGGGAAATTTCCCCCCAAAATTGAAAATGAGTTGATATTAGAGTTTGAAGGAGAATATGGTCGAAAAATTGGCTAGAATAGCTGTTTCAAAGAAACGATCATAACCTTTTGCAACAGTGTCAGATTTTCTATTATAATATGTTTTCGGGAACGTCTCTCAGCGCTCCATACCATCACAGCCCGGGTTTACCACGTTGAAGTTGTTTCCAACCTCAAATTCTCACTTAAGACCTGTTACCAGACGACCAAAGTTTTAGCTTATTTCCTATTTTTTCATTTTAATTGCTTTGATTCAGTGGATGTCTATTCTAGGCTTTTTGCTTGAATTAAGTTTTCTAGAGACCATCTAAAAGATCTTTTATAAATGGATATCAATTTTGATACGTGAATTGGTTAGCCAACGTAGAGGAGCTGCCTCTTATCCATAAACATCGATAAAAGGCAAAGGGGCTAGTGATATAATATGGTATTGATAATTGACCACGCGGACAAATGAGGTCAGCACTCTCAGAAATACGCTACACATCTATCGTCATGAAACCATCACCCTGACGAGGCAGTCGACTTGCATGAAGCCCTCTACCTACACCCAGCCCGCCTAATGATATAAGGTTGTCTACCTCCACTAAGCTCTGGACCCCGTGAATTCGTCGACCCCCTGAGATCGTCTACCAGCACAAGGCCATGCTACGACCTCCCTACTTATCGCATGGAATCGTAGATCCCATGTGTCGCTTAACCGTACACATGACGATGTGCCAAAACAAAAACCATTAAATAGCGAACGTAGGAAAAACCAACCACTTGAGGAGTGGGAGCCCTTCCACCTCGAATGTGGGGGAAGTGGGGAGGCTTACATAGGACACGTGGCACCAGCAACCGCTAGACACACGTGGCCACAGGTTCCTATAAATACCTCCAAGGTGGGAAATGTTTTGTTTCTTGAAACCCCAGACTTTTGAACTTACATTATATTATCTTCCCATTTTCTCTAAATTGTTAGCTAATTCTCACGCCGGAGGTACAATGGGGGAAAAAGCCCCGACCTCTTTTTGTAGGTGACAACCATCGATCGGAGCAGCCAGACCACCGCACTCGACAATGTAGACACGGAAAATAAATTTACAAACATTTTAGAGATCATCTAAACTAGATCCACCAAACAGAACCACTAGGTACGAGCAGCTCGAAAGTCTTTGAGTTACAAGATATGAAGATATTCACAGAAAGTCACTGCATCGGGTGAAAAAAAATGAAATTATATCAAAGTTTGAATTAAAATCAATATCTGATGCATCCATTGGTATCCCTGAACCCGCTTGGTTTGTTAATATTATTAAGCTATCATATACATCAATTAATCGAAGACATCAAAGATTTTTTTAGTAAACAATACATGTTTTTGTATCACCATTGCCAACACATTCCATAACCATTCAGTTGTGATATGCAATCATCATTTGGATTGTGATATGCATATATCAGTTAGTTTTCAAGTGCGTTAGAGACACATCCCCAACCATTCAATTGTTACTGGTCAAGAATCACATTCATTTCAAAAAATGGCAAAAAGAAATGGACTTAAAAAACAGAGATAATATGGAATATCCAAAATTGCTGTAATATTGCTTTAACTTTTTTATATGAACATATCACACGTAATCATTTTGCAAAAGCTCTCTGAGATGCAATCTTTCGTCCGTTGTCAAATACCAGGATTGCCTCAATGTAATCAATCTGACATGATCGCAGATGATGGATATTCTCAATTCCTCTATCAATATTATCATAGCAAGCAAATTAAATTTGAAATTGAATATCCATACTTCTACTTTGGAATATAATGCCTCTGTCCTTGGAAATTTTCAGTTACATGTACAAAATAGAAAATTTATTATGCAGTACTTTTGGGATTCTAATGGGGTTTTGACGTATTTTGGATTTAATAGTATAAAATGAATTATTAAAATATTAATAAGGTATATATGATTTTTTCCCATCAATTGTAATCTCAATAAACATTTCAATCAATGTCCAAAGCCCACTGGAAATTAATCCAACCATTTAAACATCAATGTCTGGATTTATTGAATATCAAAACCCAGCAATCTTGTAATGAATTCGTTGAAAATAAGTTCAAAACTTTCAAATTGAAAATTAAAATTTCAGTTTCTTGTATTTTAATCAAAATTTAATCTCATTATTATATTTGTAATATATTTAATTTGATTAATTATCATTATGTGAGTGTTGAACTTTTCTACTATAAAAGGGAGTGAATTTCCCATTGTTTTACCCACAAAAAAGCAAACACTTGGAAAACACTCTGTAGTCATTTCATATTATCTTTTTGGCAATTGATAAGGACTTGTTCTATCTCTCACCATGGTCGTGCCCATAGAAGGAGAATCGGTTGTGAGTTATAAGAGTTTTATCTTGGAGTCGTGCAGTGTTGAAGATACCCGCATGAAGGGAAGGTCACACAACTTTAGGATAGCGTTTGTCATGACTCTCTTAGGCCAGTTTTTCTAACTCTATTATCATAATTATATTATTTGATTCATAGTTATAGTTGATAATTTATTACACAAATCATGTAATTTTTACAACAATCTAAAGTCGTGTGTGGTTTGTGTAATAATAATTCGTGGTAATTGTTAATATACTCATTATTATTATGCTTCAATTTTTATTTGATTCTATTAACTAAAGATGGCAGCGGGAAGGGGGCGGGCGGGGCTCGGGATAGGGGCGCGGGCCTGTCCCATTTTATTTTTCAAAAATTTCCAATTTTAAAAACAAATTCAAAATTTTAAAATTCAAAGCAAATAATTTTCAAACTAACTACATCAATATCCAAAGCAAACATTGGAAAAAAAACAATATCCAAAATTAAACATTTGTAAGTAGAATTACATTGTAGCTAAATTTCATTTTTTTATCCTAATTTTTTTCATTCTTCACTGGCTAGGGCATCTCCACCCCTCCCTGACCCGAGACGAGGCAGCGATTCCCGCCCCTCCCCGCCAACCCGTTGGGGCAGGGAGAATTTCTTTTCCATCACTAATTTTAACATTGAACCAAGTATTCAATTCTTTGAGAATAGAAGAGCATCATAGAAATTGTATCAACAAAGTTGATGAATCACATGCTAAAGCAAACTTGGTAGAAAATTCAAAAACCCCTACTAGCTCCTCAAAGCAATTTAAGTCTCGAGGTAATAAGTTTAAGAAAAACTTTCACTGTTATAGAAAACACTTCCAACCTAAGAATAACTACACTAAGAATAACAAAGGCAAAGAGAAGAAGGAGCAAAGGCCATGTTATGTATGTGGAAGAACCAACAATCTTGCTCCAGATTGTTACTACAAAAGGACTAAGGAGTACAAGTTTAAGGACAAATTTCAAAAGGATCAAGTAAATATGTTGAAGGATTGTGAACATTCCATTAGGTGTGAATCATCAACCTCTTTAGACAGTTTTACTTATACTAGTAATGAATGGTGGTTAGATTCATATTTGTTTTGATAAGAGTTTGTTTAAATCTTATCAGCCTTCAAGCGGAGTAAACGTAGCTTTGGGAAATGACTATATTACTTTTGTATTGGGAATTGGAAGTGTCGAGCTTAAGATGACTTCTGGGAAGAGTTTACTTTTAGATCAAGTTCGCCATGTTCCTGAAATTAGAAGAAATTTAGTTAGTGGATCATTTTTAGTTCAACAAGGTTTTGAACATGTAATGGAGTTAAATAAGTTTGTTCTAACAAAAAACAATGTTTTGTTGGGAAATGTTATATTAGTGATGAATTATTTAAATTGAATATTATTGAAAAACTTTATCATGATTCTTCCATGGTTCTTAATGTTGAAGTTAGTTATTTATGGCATGAAAGATTGTGTCATGTTAGTAATCTGAAGATCAAGAAACTTATGGATCTAAACTTGATTCCAAAATCTCAAGTTGGTAATAATAAGTGTGAAGTTTGTGTACGAGCCAAACAAATTAAGAGACCTTTTAAATCTGTTAGAAGAGTTACAAATCTCTTAAAATTGATTTATAGTAATGTTTGTGATTCTAATAGATTGCCAATACTAGCTGGTGATAAGTATTTTGTAACATTTATAGATGACTATTCTAAGTATTGCTATATTTATTTATTGAAAACGAATGATGAAGTTTATGATAAGTTAAAAATCTATAAAGCGGAGGTCGAAAATCAATTAGAACATAAGATAAAAATCTTGAGATCCGATAGAGGATGAAAATATGCCAGGAATAATCTTAAGGATTACTATGAGGATAATGGTATAATACACGAAGTGACATCTCCTTATTCACCACAATCCAATGGTATTGCAAAAATGAAGAATAGAACTTTGATGGATATGGTAAATGTCATGCTCATAAGTTTTGGAGCACCTGAAAACTTATAAGGTGAAGCTGTTCTAACTTCTTGTTACATATTGAATCGAGTAACTGTTAAGGACAATATTAAAACTCCATATAAGCTATGGAAAAGGGATTTCCTAGGTTAGATTTTCTAAAAGTGTGGGGTGTTTGGCAAAAGTAGTTATACCTGATCATAAAAGAAGGAAAATAGGACCAAAAACTGTAGATACTATTTTCATATGATATGCACAAAATAGTAGTGAAAATAGGTTCTTAATTGTAAATTCTGAAGTAAGTGATATTATAAATAACACTATCATTGAAGCTAGAGATGCTACTTATTTTGAAGATGTTTTTCCATTTAAAACTAGAATTTGAAGTGAACCCTTGTCTTCTAAGAAAGTGTTTTTAAATAGTACTCCATCTAGTTCATCTTTAGAAGGTGAAGTTGAACATGAACTTAGGAGGAGTGAAAGGACTAGGAAAGAGAAATCATTTGGAGAAGAATTCTTTACATATCTAGTTGAAGGTGAACCTGAATCGTATAAAGATGATATGGTCTTTACTGATGCACCTTATTGGAAAGAAGTTATCAATGATGAGTATGAGTCAATTATACAAAATAATACTTGGGTTTTATGTGATTTACCTCAAGGTTGTAAGGCGATAGTATGTAAGTAGGTATTTAAAAAGAAGTTGAAGCCTGATAGAAGTATAGATAAATATAAATCTAGGTTAGTAGCTAAGGGATTCACTCAAAAGGGAGTTGATTATTTTGATACATATTCTCCTGTTGCAAGAATAACTACTATTAAGACATTGTTAGTATTAACTAGTATTCATAAATTGATCATTCATCAAATGGACGTTAAGACTACATTTTTAAATGGTGATTTAGATGAAGAAATATACATGGAACAACTAGAAGAATTTAATGTCAAATGACAAGAACATAGAGTATGTAAGTTAATGAAGTCATTATATGGATTAAAGCAAGCTCCTAAACAGTGGCATGAGAAGTTCAATAGAGTTATACTAAATTATGGATTTAAACTTAATACACATGACAAGTGTGTATGTTGCAAAGAAGATAACAACGAGCATGTGATACTTTGTTTATATGTAGAAGACATATTAATATTTGGGACAAATTTAGAATTTGTCAATGATGTGAATAGTTATTTGTCAAAGAATTTTGAAATGAAAGATTTGGGAGAAGCTCCTATAATTTTATGAATGAAGTCAAGGAAAACATCTGGAGGAATTTCGCTAAATCAGTATAGTGCTATTAAAAAAATGTTGGAAAAGTTTGGGCATTATGATAATAAGCCAATTTCTACTACATATGATTCAAATGTGCACTTGAAGAAGAATATAGGTGAATCGGTTTCGCAATTTAAGTATTCTCAAATTATTGGATCTTTTTTGTACACAACAAATAAGACAAGACTTGATATAGCATTTGCTATTGAGAGACTTAGTAGATATACTAACAATCCAAGTAAAGAATATTGGAACGCTCTAGAGAGTGTGCTTAAATATCTCCTGAGGTACATTAGATTACTCTATATGCTATAGAAGTTTTCCAAATGTTATTGAAGGATATAGCGATGCAAACTGGATAACTTATAATGCCGATATTAAGTCTACTATTGGATATGTGTTCATGCTAGGTGGTGCAGCCATATCTTGAGGTTCAAAAAGACAAACAAATATCTCTAAAAGTACTTTAGAGTCAGAGTTAATAGCATTAAATACAACATGTACTAACGCTGAGTGGCTTAGAGATTTATTATTAGATATACCATTAATAAGAAAACCAATTCCAGCTCTTTCAATACATTGTGACTGTAAAGTAGTAATAGAGCTTGTAAATCAATCTCACTCAAATAAGAAGATGAATATACATATTCAAGCAAGACTTAATTCAGTTAAGTCATTACTTAAGAAAAATGTGATTTCTCTCAATTTCGTGAGTTATGAAAAGAATTTATCAGACAACTTAACCAAACATTTACCCAAAATGGGTATTAATGAATCATCAAGGGGGATGTACTTAAACCAGTAAGGGAGCCACCTCCGGGAATAACCCAACATTTTTTATTGGAGATCCCATGAAGAAGGTTCAATGCGGTAGGAACAACTCGCACTGCGTGACTCGTAATAGCACTATATTATTTGTGCTCATCCCTATATTTATAGTATTATAATTGTGATGTTAGGAATGGTTTAACCCTAAATGAGCACCGAGGCGGGAATTTTCGCAAGGTGTGGGTTAGACGCACACTTGAAGAACTCACATATGTAAGAGTTGTGATGAAGTCGTGGACATGGAATTAGGCTATTCCCTAGAGACTTTTACTAGAATCAAGATAAGAGCGCATGTCCATTAACAATGCTACTCACTATGAACTGAGTCTAAATCGATACTGTGTGTAGAACAATTGAAGTTTGGTCAAAGGAACCTAATTTAAGACTTGGTTCATTATGGCTTCCTCAAATGAAAATTGTTATCACTAAGTGATGTTCAAATTCAAAAAAGATACCTACACCTATTACACAATATAATATTGCAACTACACGCACGCGCGCGCGCACACACACACAATATGTATATATATATATATATATATATATATATATATATATATTGAAAGTTTAAAACTTGTGGGGGATTGTTGAGAATAAGTTTAAAACTTTCAAATTGAAAATTAAAATTTCAGTTTCTTGTAATTTAATTTTCAATTTTCATTTTAATTTTCAGGTTCAATACAAAATTTAATCTCATTATTATATTTGTAACTTATATTTAATTTGATTAATTTTCATTATGTGAGTATTGAACTTTTCTACTATAAAAGGGGGTGAATTTCTCATTGTTTTACTCACAACAAAATAAATACTTGGAAAACTCTCTATAGTCATTTCATATTATCTTTTTGGCAATTGATAAGGGCTTGTTCTATCTCTCCTATGGTTGTGCCCATAGAAGGAGAATCGGCTGCAAACTATAAGGGTTTTATCTTGGAGCCGTGTATTATCGAAAGTACCTGCACAAAAGGAAGGCCACACGACTTTAAGACAACATTCATCACGACTCTCTTAGGCCATTTTTTTAAACTCTATTATTGTATTTATATTATCTGATTCATGCTTATAGTTCATAATTCATTACACAAATCACGTAATTTTTACAACAAAGTTTTGTAAGGACTTTTGATATACCTCCTTTCTTTAATGGTACCAACTATAAAAAATGAAAAAATTTAATTAAGACTTTTCTCCAACCAATTGATGATTGCAAATCACCTAGTGATAATGAGCACGTTAAATCTACTCTTATGGTTAATTGAAATATAGGTGGTCTAAATATTTATTGCTTGTTTACATGTTTAAAAAATTATTATTGAATTCCATCCGTTTAAATGATGTATTTGATCTTGTTGATATTTACAATTTTTCTTTGATTTATAATTGTAATGTTACAAAAGTAGCCTAAGACATCTTACAAAATGTCTGCGAAGGAACAAAGGAAGTCGAGTAAACAAAATTCAAAATTATTGCCGAGGAACATGAAGGTTTCAAAAGAAAAAGTCACGAGTCTTCCTGGAGTGACGATGAATGACACAAAGGAAGAAGTAGAAAATGAAGATTAGGTTGGAACAGAGTGATCTGACTTTTTAGCGAACCAACAAATCAAATTTTAAACAACGAGTGGAGAAACTTGAGAAATATATTGATTAGGACAATATAAATACTTCGTAAGCTGATGTGTGCAGAAAATACAAAAAGAAGATGGATAGAAATTCAGAATTGGAAACTGTTGGGAGGAGTTCACAACATTAGCTCAAGAATTATCAACAAGAATATGTGTGAAATCATTAAACTACACGAACTAAAAACAAAGTCTCGAAGAATCTGTAATTATTTAGCATAAACCTGAACTCAAATCAGAATATATAAAATTCAGGAAACTACAATAATGTGAAATAACTTGCACATCTTGAACATAATATAATCGAAGCAATAAGAACTGAAAACTTAGCTTTATTGGAGAAAATACGGCCAAGGCAGTGCTTCTCAACTTAGTGCCTCAATCTCACAACACACAAAATGAATCAAGCCCCAAAAGGTAAGATTAAAACGAATAAGCACTCAGACAAGCCCTATATTATCACAGATTCGAGTTATTTCTTCACAACACACACTAGTTCACACAAGAACATATTCTACTCAAAGGAATCACTATAGATTACACAAAGTTGAGAAGAATACAGAATCAAATGAGGATATTTGATTTCTCAAGTGAAGAAGAGAAAAAAATTTGCAAGAGGAACGGCGCAAGGGAGAAAAAGAATGGAATATCTCGAAGCCAAGTGAATATCTCAAACCCTAGAAGCCTTTAAGTAGTCACCTAATGGCCACCAATCCAACAACTGTGGAGGAAACACATGGAGACATCCTGAGCGTTAATCAGGTAAGAAGAAAGCACGATTTTCAAAATTTACCATTTGAATTTAAAACTGGACTTAATCATCAAATTAACACCACTAACAGATTCTTTCTTATCAGATTTTAACTCTAACTCTTTAGACCGTAAAGCATTAATGATCACATCAACAGTTAGAGAATCCCTCCCATATTCAATTGCACTTTTAACATTTTTATATCTGTCACCAATTTGAAGTTCAATAAAAACCACAGCCCAACTGCCATCCAAAAGTTTCTCATAACAGTTGGTTAGTCACGATTAATTTTTTGAATCCTATAAATATTATTATCAAGGTCAAGAAAGATCAAGTTTAAAAATCAAAAAAAAAATTGTTTTAGGAGATAAACCTTATTTGGCATAGCTTTATTCAAATAAATTTTCTCCAAAAAAAATTTTTTTCCACAATTCAGCAGTAGTCTTAGTTTCACCAATTCTTTCTAATGCCACATTATCATGCAAATGCAAGAAAATAATACTTCATGCAGTTTCATCTTGTTCACTCACTTTACTAGATTTAAGATCAATAGACCATGACTCATCAATGGCTTTGCACATTTTTATTGAAGTAAAAGATTTCTCATTTGTCTGTGCAGAGATAAAGTTCTCATTTTGCATTTAAAAACTTTCATTTTCAAAATTTTTGCCAATTTTTGAATGGAAGAATGTATGCATCATTCAATTAGACACCAAGGAGCAACTTGCAATGTAAATCAGTGAAGTATCAACACTTAAGACATACAATAGTGAACACAAATTGCAAGTACAGCGAGCAAAACTTATTCACGGAGCTTTATCAAGCTTAAGTAATAATGCAGAATGATTTTTAGAAATCAACATTATCAAGATCCTTGACTGAGTTCATGGTAACACTCAGATTCCAGGTAACTCATGGTTTCTGGACAGAGGAATTACAAGGAGTCAAGAATCAATTTTACAAACAATAGGTATAATAAACTACACAGGGTAAATTATCCCAACAAGACAGTAACCTCAACCAAGGCAGAAAACTCAACCAAACAATAAAACCAAATGGGCAGTATCAACTAATAGAGCAATATCCACACAAGGCAATAAACTCAATCAAGTAAAAAAATACCCAAACACATATGTACAACTTGATAGAATCAAAACAAGATACCAAGGTATAAAAGATTCACCTGCCCTGTTAATTAGTTTGAGAAATCGCAGTGCAGCTCAATGTACAGAAAATCAGTGTTAAGATCGACCACAACAAGCATCAAAAACTCCTTCCAGTTGTTCTGATACCATTGTTGGGAGGAAGTTCACAACATTAGCCTCAAGAATGATCAACAAGAATATGTGTGAAATCATTAAACTACACGAACTAAAAACAAAAGTCTCAGAATCTGCTAATTATTTTAGCATAAACCTGAACTCAAATGTGAATATATAAGAAATCATGAACTATGTGAAATAACTGCACAATCTGAACATAATATAAAACCGAAGCAAAAGAGCTAAAAACTTTGCTTTATTGGAAAAATACGCCCATAGGCAATGCTTCTCAAGTTAGTACCTTAATCTCACAAAAACAACCATAGTTGTTTGAGTCAAGCCCCAAAAGGGAAGATTACAAAATGAACACTCAAGACAAGCCCTATCATTTTCATAGTTCGAGTTATTTCTTACAACACCACTAGTTCACACAAAAATAGATTCTACTCAAAGGAATCACTAAGATACACAAAGTTTGAGAGATATAAGAAATCAAATGAAGATATTTGATTTCTCAAGTGAAGGGGAAGAGAAAAAGATCGAGAGGAACGGTGCAGAGAGAAAGAATAATGGAATAATCTCGAAGCCAAGTGAATAATCTAACCCTAGAAGCCCTTTAAGGAGTCACCTAATGGTGACCAATCCAACGACTGTGGAGGCAACACATGGCGACATCCTGAGCGTTAATCAGGTAAGAAGAAAGCATGGTTTAATTATTTCAACCACACGTTTCATCACATTTTATAAAACAAGATTTGGTGTTAGCTGTTACCTCCAAAAAAGACTCCAACTGGGCCAACTCATTTAGCCCAAAGGGCAATTTCATCATTTATGCATATTCCTTCTCAGACAACTTTGATGTAGTAATGGAGAATGAGAATCAAACTTTACAAAAAAGCACCAGAGGAAAAGGAAAGTCGAATTGATGATCTTATCCTAGAAGTTAGCCACTCAAAAGAGGCTGTGAAACAACTCAGTATCGATGATACTCGATTAAATAAATTTCTCCATCATAGAAGGACGGATGATACTAAACATTATTTAGGAAAAATAAAAAAAAAAAAAAAAAAAAAAAAAAAAAAAAAAAAAAAAAAAAAAAAAAAAAAAAAAAAAAAAAAAAAAAAAAAAAAAAAAAAAACAAAACAAATTAAAATGAACAATTCTACCCTGGCTGATAAACCTGTTGCATCCTTGACTGGTTCCAAAGTCCCTATGCTAGTCCAAACCAACATCAGAACTCCAATAGTTCACATCATTAAGTGAGTCCACGACGGTAAAACATTGAAATATGCATCTAGAAAAAAAAATCTACTTTTTTTTTTATAATTATTTATATTGGATTAAGTCATATTCAAACAGTTCATGAAGTTCTACTGAAGATATTTCTGATATGAGAAGAAATGGAAGCTTTATTAGTGAGAACGAACAAAAGGGACTATGTTGCTAGATTTGACCCACATGGGAACTTCTTCCACATTCCAAGCTATGTGTGGAACTTGTGCAATAGTTCAAACTTAGACTGAATTGCTTCAGTTGCAGTTCAAATAGATCTAGATCTCTCAGATCATACCATGACTAGCCATATTTGCTTCCATTTGTGGTAGGAATGGCCTATATACTAAATTCAATACCCAACCCTTTTTTGAAGATAACTAAAAAAAAAAAAAAGGTTGTAACAAAGTTGCATAAAGTGCTTTAAAGGCTTCAAACCTTTTTCATATAAACACAAACAAAAAAAAAATAAAGCAGAAAAAGGTAAAGAAAAATTTGAGAGTTTAATATAGAATTTTTTTTCATGTTATTTTTTTTTTTTTTTTTTTTTTTTTTTTTTTGGGACTATGATTTGCAATTAATTCTTTCTTTTTTCTTCTCTTTCCTTTTTGTTTGTATTTAAACAAGATGCTTTATTGAGAAATGGAAAAAATGATTATCTTACGCACTTAAAAGGTCATCCAAGGTAGTTTTCCATCAATCTAAAAGGACATGGGATATTCTGAAATAGAGGCAAAAGTCAAAGGGGTTTTGTATTAGGACGTTGTGGTATGGGGCACACAATTAGCAACTTGAGTAGAAATTGAAAAAATAATGACCACCAATTTTATGTGGACAAACAAGGCAAATTTTAGAAGGATTTCACTATAGCAAAAGATTATAAGAAATTTCTCCCAAAAAAAAAAAAGGCACAATTGAAATACCCTCTCTTATACTAGGAGAAAAATACACTCTCTCTAAATAAAGGAAAGACAATTATTTAAGGAGAACCCTCACTATTTTCTCTCTTAAAAATACTCTCTCTCTCTTTATGATTTTTAGTCCAAAAATGGGATAAAAAATTTTGAAGTATTATAGCATGTGGTGTATAGAGAAGAAAGGGAGGTGTTTGGTATGGTAGGCAATTTGAATTCAAGTTGTAAAGATAATTTTTGTTACTAATACATTTAATGAATAAGCAAAATTGCTTCTTATTAAATTGACTTCTTTGTTTTATAAAGTGGTTTTACCGCCACATATCTCCAACTTAAAGTTACTGTTGTAACCCTTCTATCCTTTCTACACTTTGTCATCTCCATGCTGCTTACATATCCTCTAAGCCTAAGGAGGATCGGCGCTAGATAAACTTGTCGTTATTAATCGGCTTTGCTAACATACCTATAGTTGTCTTTTAATATGGATTTTGTTATCACACTTCCTTCTTCCACCTTTTCACTAACGAAGTGATATTGAACTCATATGTGCTTTATCTTTTCGAATGAAAATGTTGGTTTCTTTTGCCAGATTGCAAAGGCTGCTGACTTATCACAAATAGAGCACCCCCATCTTATCTTTGTGTTCGAGCTCCTCTAGTAGCATTTGCAACCATATTACCTCTTTGCTAGTTTGTATACTACCACATATTTCTGTCTCCATCAATAGAAAGTAGCCACGATAGACTTCAATTTTGAACCCAAGCTTGCAGGCCTATCCCTCCAGCAAGAAGTAAAAACATAACCAAGGTGGATTTGCTCTTGTCAAGACCGCATGCATAATCTGAATCAACAAGCCTCTGACAGTAAAGTTTGATCCTCCATAACATAATACAACGTTTGAGGTACCCTTGACATATCTCATGATCCTCTTTACAGCACTCCAATGCTCTTTACTAAGATTTGTCATGTATCGACTAACCACTCCCACTGCTTGTGCAATGTCTGGTCTTGTGCAAACCATAGCGAACATTAAACTACCCACTGCTGATGCATACGGTACTCGAGACATTTCCATCATTTCTGCTTCATTGCTAGTACTCATACTTGAGGTAACTGAAATTTAATAGGAAGAAAAGGTTAGAAATTGCTACAATCCTACATGTTGAAGCGTCTCAAGAAATTTCTTAAGTAGTATATTCTGAAACCAAATTTCCTATTATTTTAAAGCCAAATTAATAATCTTTATATAAAAAAAAATTTTGTTGGTTTCCAAATCCTTCATTTCAAACTCCCTAGACAACTATGCCTTTAAGTCTGTAATACGATCTTTGTTGGAGCCTCTTACAACATGTCGTTCGAATTACATAACAGAATTAATGAAATATTCATCACCAAAATCTCTGTGTAAACACAGATCTGAAACTTTGAAGAAGTCAAATTTCTATAACAAATCTAGTCCTATTGAGACCGTTATAGAGATTTGTTTCAATTTTTTTTTTTTTTTTTTTTTTTTTTCCTTTTTATTCAAAACCTTCTGGTTGGAGCACGTAAATTTCTTCTTCAAGTTGTCAATGAGAAATGCAACTTTTCACGGTCCAACTGTCAAATACAAGTCGAATGTAGCACACATCGCTAAGATTGCTCAAACCTTTATGAGTCGAACAATAGGAGATAATATTTCGTTGAAGTCATGCCTTCTTTTCTGAGCGAATTCCTTTCACCACCAATCTAGCATGATACCACTCTACTTGTCATTTCATTTCGTTTTGATCTTGTAAAACCCATTTGTTCCTGATGGCCTTCCTTCCTTGTGTTAGTGGAACAAGATCCCATGTTTTTTTTTTTTTTTTTTTTTTTTTTTTCTTCAATTTCTTTTTGCATTGCTACCATCCACAGAAAAGCTTCTTGGCTTTTTGTAGCATCATGGAAATTTGATGGCTCTCATTTCCCTCTGTTGTAGACAGTATGGACATTTCCCTCCATGAATGTATTATAACGTTGCCAACTATTCTTTTCTTCCGAGTTTGGACCGTGAACTTGTGGCAGTTGCAACTCAACTTTTCTTGTTTTTTCTTGCTGTTAATGATGCTCAGAAGAATCGGAAACTTTTTGTTCTTGTTCTTCCTTCACTTGAATTGTGTATCTTGGTTTTTCTTTTTGAAGTGCTATCATTTTCATTTTCTTGGTTACCTTATCCTTTACAAATACAACATCCCAGCTGATTAGCATCTTGCGGGCAGTGGGGTCCCACAGGCGATACTCCTTCACTCCATCAGCATACCTTAAGAAAATACATTTCTTGGATTTTAGATCCAACTTTGATGTTTCTTGGGCATTGTACATAATATAAAACAAGAAACTTCTGAAGATGTAAGTGAGAATAATCGGATGGCTTACATGTCCACATCTCTATCGGCATTTTCAAATCAATTACAGTTGATGGTGACAGATTGACCACATAACGGGCTGTCTTGACTGCTTCTACCCAAAATGACTTGGCCATCCCCGCAGTTCTCAACATCACTCTTGTTCGTTCTAATAAAAGTTTTTTTATTCCGTAATCTGTTACTTCATTTATTGTGGAGTGTATGTTACCGGATTCTACCTTTTTGATTACCTCTTGTTGGACAAAAGTTTACCAATTCAACAATAGTACATTCTCCTCCATTGTTTGTCCTTAAACATTTGATCTTCTTTTCAGATTCAAGCTCAATCCACGCTTTGAATATTTTTGAAAAACTAAAAAAATACATTCTGCATTATTTTTTATTGGATACACGAAACATCTCCGGAGTAATCATCAATAAAAGACACTAAGTATTTTGCTCCTCCTATGGACAAAATTGGTGCTTGCCAAAAATCAAATGGATTAGTTCTAAGATAGCTTTGCTTTTAGCAGAGGAATTATTGAATTTCAATATGTGCTGCTTACTAGTAACACACTGCTCACAAAAGGGTAATAAAACCTTTTTGAGCCCTGGAAGAAGCTTTTGTTCAACAAGAATTCTTCAAAACCTCGTTCCGAATGTGGCAAGGCTTATGTGCCAATCATTGTTAATTCTTCTGCCGAACTTGCCAACGCAATAGATGCTTCTCTTTCTTGTTGTGTTTCTCCTTTAAGCATGTATAAATTTTGCAGCTATCTTTTCGCTTTCATCATTAACAAAGGCGCCTTTAATATTTTCATTATTCTCATTTTTAAATATTGGATTTTACACCTACTATTATCTAATTGTCCCAAAGACAAATAGATTTTTCTTTAGCATTTCATCATGTCGTAACCTCCTTTGATTAGAGCGAAACTGTACCAATCATACATTTTCAATTTGACGGGGTTACCAGTGCCAAACAATTCCAATTGTGCATGATTATTGTCCATAAACACAGATCTTCCTGAGATAGGTTCATAATGATGAAATCATTCACTCCTTGGTATCATGTGCCATGTAGCTCCTGAGTTCATAAGCCAGACATCATAAAACTGTAAGCCTTCAACAACTGTTGTTGCCTCGCTATATAAAATTTTACCATAATCTGAGGCTTGCTACAACAACTCTTGAGCTTTTGACATCTCATGACCTTCTTTTTAGCTTCTTCATTCTTATTGAGATTCTAGCAATCCTTTTTTAAGTGCCCTTTCTTGCCAGAGTAATAACACTTGTCATTCTTCTTACTCCTGAATTTTGATCTACCTTGATTTTGACTCCCACTAGGGCCACGTTCTGCTGATCTCCTTCTCATCATTGTTAAAGCTTCTGTTTGCTGTGAGCCTCCCGATCTATCTTCTTTGCTTTTACGCCAAATTTTTTCTTCAAGTACTGTAGCTGCAATAACATTGAATACTAGAACTTCAATGTTGTTGGTTAAGTTGATGATGAGTTGATCATACGAATCAAATAGACTTTGAAGTTAGAATTTCAGCCACGTTCAACTTGTCTTTAATTTGTTATGCCCCATTGTTGTGAGCTGTAAAAATAAAGTGTTGAGGGTGTTGATGTGGTCAGTCACCATAGTTGACTCCATCATCCGAATGGTGTAAAGTTTTCTCCTCGAGAAAATTTTGCCGTAGTGGATTTTGCCTCGATACAATTTTGTCAGAGTTATCCCATATCTATTCTTGCTATTTTTTTTTTTTTTCCGTCACTTTTTTTTTTATACAAAGCACTCTTTGCTAGTGTAAGGTGTAGATTAGCAATATCATTGCCATCCATCTCATTTCACTTGCCGTTGTCAGTGATCTCATCGAGCTTATCTCCAATTGCCACCAAGCAGTTATATTTCCTCAAAACTGCTTTTATTCTCATTTTTCCACAATGAGAAATTACTCCCATCAAACATTTCGTACCTTCGTTACCATTATTGAGATGTCTCTTTCCACTAACTGATCTTAACTGAGCACCAAAAGTGAGCTATAAACCTTTGGTGCTCTGATACCACTATTAGAACGTTGTGGTATGGGGCACACAATTACAACTCAAGTAGAAATGAAAAATAATGAACACCAATATTTTACGTGGATAAACCACGGGCAAATTGTAGGAATGATTTCACTATAGCAAAAGGATACAAGACTTTTCTCTTTAAAATAAGAAGAGCACAAATGAACAAATTATTTCTCTCTGTATACTAGGAGAAAAAATACACTCTCCTAATAAAAGGAAAGAAATATTGTAGGGGAGAACCCTCAAGATTTTTCTCTCTAAAAATACTCTCTTCTTTCTCTATGCGTTTTTTAATCCAAAAAGTGGGATAAGAATTTGAAGAATATAGGCATGTATATAGAGAGAAGAAAGAGGTCGTTTGGATTCATGGTTATCAATTTGAATTCAAGTTGTAAACAGTTTTTTGTTGACTAATTCTAACCCTTAATAAAGAAGCAAATTGTTTTATTATCAAATTATTTCTTGTCAATAAAAGTGGCTTTACCGCCACATTTTGCGCAATTATCCTTTTTTCGATCTCATTTGCTAGCTTGTACCAGAGACTTGACAAGAAAAATTTCAGATAACATAATGATTCACTGTTAGTATTATTACCATTCGCTTTATAACGATATTGGATAGAAACATGTATTTACAATTTTATATACCGAGCATTTATCTTTAATATCATCACTCTTCGAAACCAGACCCCATAACCAAATTGTCTCGACCGTCGTTCCAGAAGTGACACTATCACTTTTTTACAGTAAAACATCATTTTATAAATATTACCAAGAAATTGAACAAATGCACTATTGAAACACTCAAAAAAATCCTGTACACATTGGCATTTATTAGTTTCCAATAACTGATTCAGAATGCTGAGGAGGAGCTACAAACTTTTAAGAATGGAATAACTTGTTTTCTGGTAAGAATAAAACATTAAATATTCCAACTTCACTTGGATTTGAATTGACATTCTGGATTCCTTATTGGTTTGAGCCACATATCTGCCATTACACGTGAGGAAATGCTCCAAAGGAGATCCGGTCCCTTCGACTCAAGGCGCTTTCCCTTTTTTACAGCCTTCCCCATTCCATATGCTACCAGCCACTGCAATGCAGTTAGCCTTTGCTTTTCAGTGTCCCATACATTTTTTCTTCCAGGAGTTCTCACCTTTAATCCCCCAACAACCAAACTCGACACTTTATATCTTGTCTCCTCATTGTTACTATCAGTCTTATCGTAGAACTGAGGTGCATGAATCAGTGCTATGACAGGGCAACCAACAGCCTCGTATTGCCTTATTGGATCACGTAGTTGGACAACAACAGATAATGTTTGGCTGCGTGTGTCTGAAGGATCAATCATCAAGAAACTTCCTTTGCTTGGTAATTTTTTATCCAGTCCTCAATCGGAACTGCAGAAGCCAAGGGGTGATTATATACCTTGCCATTAGCTCAATAGTTTTTGCCATTCAATTGGAGAAACAATCAAAATGGCGCATCTTCTTCAGCCATGTCTGCCTGAATTTTTAGAGCATCTATAGCCATAACTTCGATCTTCTGCATTGAGAATGCCAAAATCTCATCAATTTAGTCAGAGGGGACTTCACTCACATTCCATATTCCGGTTGAAATTCTTTCCTTTCTGCCGCTGTTCATTGCAGTTGCCATGGATTTGACAGCAGTAATGGTGCGGGCAGCACTTGAGCTGGCCCCTTCTTTGTTCCTTCCCTGGATAATTGCTGAAGCAATGCCTTAAAAGCTATTTCTGCTCTGCTGTTTACAAATGAGGTTCATCCACATGGCATTCAATGATAAGATCTCAGAACTTAGTTCTTCAAGACCAACAGCTGCCATCTTCTGGAATAATTCAAATCCGTTCTTATATGATTGGAGGACAAATGGCTTGGACATCTGCATTGCGAGTTTTGGTGTGTCTTTCCGTGCCGTTGCAGTATCCAGAGGATTCATTGCTGCCAAGTAGCCTCCATTTCGTGTTTGGACTACACAGCCCAATCCCTTCCCAAGATCTGGTAGGAGAACATTGGATTCGGACTCTTCTGTATTTGAATTGCTTTCGAGCTTCAGAGAAAGGATTTAGGGTCGGTCTTAAGTTTATTAGCTTCAGCATCCTCGAGCATTTGTAAGAAATTCTCTAGTTACTGTTTCTTCGTCTGCATCTAATATTTGGGATGCCGTTTCTTCATCTGTTTTGTCTATTTTTTCCTCCCCCATCATGGATTCAAGAGCTTTTATCTGCTGAGCAATTGAATCAAGCTCTGTCAATCTTGTCAAGTGAAATTGATCGTGCACAATTTCCTTGACAACCTCACTTGAGACTGATCTTTTATCTGAGTTTTCTTCTGATTGTCCTTCACCTTCATCTTTATCTTGGATTTCAACTCCTTTATCAACAACTTCAAATTCCGGGAAATCAAAGTCCTCCGTTTTTGGTTCTTGTTCCTCAGTCTTCTGCAGGGGCTGAGAAGTTGATGGTACTGGAGCTGGCTCATCAAGATTCAGATCATCAATTCCTTGAAGATCTGATGTGACTCCTTTCTGTGAAGGAGTCCAAGCTTCTGCTCGGCTAGTCAGTCTTGGACTCGGAACACTGAAGGATGATTTTGAGTGCCTTCGCGCAACAGAAGGCGAGTTATTCCTATTTTTTCCCGATTTCTGGCCATCAGACTGACTGTATATTCCAATACCTCCATCTTTCTCCATAATCTGGAACCCCAATTTCAGAACAAGTTCACCCCCCTTAGCCTTACCTGAGAGATTGAAGGTCATATCCCATTGCCGAATTCTTGAACCTTCAAAACTCTTCTCGATGGATTCCTGAATTAAATGACTTAAATCTACAGAACTTCTTCCAAAATCGAGTTCTTCGGCGTCGACTGCAAACACGTATATCAGAAATGGGCGTGGTTCGAACTTCATCTGCGTTCCACTACCCGGGGTGAAGTAAACATGGCACCTTATGAATAGTGTCTCTTCAAAATCAGCTGCTCCTTGAGAAACTCTTGATGGCATTGTCTGCACCGCTCCGTCCTTGCTTTCTTTCTTCCTAACACAAATAGATAAGCGAAGGCCATTCATAGAAGCTGGAAGATCTTGAACTGTGACAACTTCTACAGAGAATAAACAACTCAGCTTCTGCATACCAATATGGGAGAGTGCTCGAATTGGCTTCCAATTCCATATTCCTTTCTTCTCTGATGTAGCTGATTCATCAACCAACTTCTTGGTCTCTTTCTTAGTTGAAACCGTACTGCGTTCTCTCTTCTCATCTTCTTCATCAAGCTTTGACCGAGAACGCCAAGGAGACAGAGACATGCGCCTCGATCTTGGTTTTGGATTGAGCCTCTCCTCAACTTTCTCTGAGCCGATTTCATCGGTGGAGGAGATAGGCGGAATTTCACTTCTTGGGAGTGCTAAAGAGGCAGTTCTTCGGGCAGTATTCGACTTGTGGGACTGGTAGAGGGACTCACTAAGTGTCTCGAGTTCTTCCAATAGCTGAGTACTCGAATTTCTTTTTCCTTGATAGTTTGCCGCCATAATGAAGACAACGAGAAACGCAGAGAAAAAGTTCTGCAACAAGACTTGAAGATATGAAGTTAAAAGCTAAGGCAGAAGAAGATAAAATCTGGGGACAAAATTTGAGGTCAAGAAACTTCCATTGATGATAAACCTTTAGGCAGTAGCTGGTGCTTTGTGAGCCAGAAATTTGTCTTGGTTTAATATGTGAAGGGCAAGGCAGTAACGTTGGTTTATTTCTCTCCTATCCTCAATAGTCTCTCAAATGAGAGAGACAGGATAAGAGAATGGAACGAAATCTAGTGACACAATTTATTACTGTATTTATTACTTTAGTAGTAAATTTTGTGCACAAAAATGGTGAACGTGACATTTCCGTTGGTATATTTTTGGTTTGTAGTACTCAATAAGGCTAGACAATTTTATAAACAAGAATTTAATTTTTTTTTTCCTTCTTCAATAATATATAGTATTATCCAATCTTCTGTGAAAATATTCTTAGCCACCCCTAGTATTTCTTCAGTGTTTTTCTGCATATTGGCCAAATTACAAGTGAAGTTCAACGACAGAGCTTGTCTGAAGTGAGAAAAATAATAAGTTGATTATTGACATGGTTGGTCCTAATAAAATGATGTAAATTATATCGTGAATTTGTCGACCAAAATAATAAACGTTAATAAAATAATTTTAAAATTTTAAAGAAAAGACGAGTTAGACGTTTCTTTTTAAGACAAGTACTTGACACACGTCTAACTATTTTCGATATTTGTTTGGACTATTTGATATGTCTATAATATAGTTTTCGAAACGAATTTTGAGATGCCATAGGCAATTTTTGGATTCTACTAGCGTGCATCATTGGTGATTTTTTAAAATTAGCATGTTATCGAAATTTTCCGATTCCTACTAGTTTGAAACAACATACTTTGATGTGCTGTAACATTTTCTACGACTGACCGTTTCACGCGTCATTAATAAAGTGAAAAATTAAGTTGTGAACCCTTTGAAATGATATTAAAAATGCAATATTTCAACTTCTTTTGGTATCCCTTTATGATCTTGCAAATTGAGACAAAAACTCAATTTTTTTTGGAAGTTGGTGAGTCATGTGACCCACCAAGCCCCACCGTGAGTCCGCCAACGGGTATTGGCTAAAATGCCAATTGGCATGTTTCATATCAATAACATGTTTATTCGGATTTTGAAGAAATACATATCCTTAAGTTGCTGAATTGGAATAAACGTTAATTACATTAATAAACGTTTAATTAATGAGATTGTTGCAAATGTAAGTATTTGGAATTTTATTATGCAATAAGTTTATCGCTCCATTTATAGCACTAAAATAAAAGTATGTATATTGTAATATTTAAAATAAATAAATCTATCGTGTGATATACTTTGAAACGCGCAACCATGACATGTTTGTAGCATGTTAATGATGTCCTTGTAATAAAGCATGTTTTGTATTCATGTCCAATACTATTGCTGCTTGTGAATACATGCTATTTGAAATGCAAATTATCTATCAAAGCCTCATGAGTATTTAATAGATTAAAGTTGATCTTCTGCACCCGGTTACAACGTCAGCAAGTCAAAGCTATTGGAGTGTATGGATCTCGATTTGGAGCACCCTATGGATGAACCACTTGTCTTTACAAAACAAAGTATGCCAGAGAAGAGGACACTATATGAATTGTGGGAACATTCCAATCATTTAAACTTGAATCCCATGAAAACTAATGTCAGTAAAAGTATCAGGGGATCAATCATTCAATATGATAAGGCCAAGAACTTCATAAAAGATATTGAAGGGCAACGTCACGGACTTCATAAAAGCTATTGAAAGAACAATTTCGTAGGTTCTGAACCCTAATGAAAAGACAAAGTTTGACAATTTTAAAGGTGTGCTTGAGCATGATAAGTGCATTTTGTAAATTCAAATATTTATTAGTGATTTGGATGAATAATAACTTAGTTTTTGCATTTATTTTATTTGTTAGGTGAAACTTGACGATTGGAAGTGAAATTAGAAGAAATGAAAAAGGGCAAAAAATGAAGAAATTTAAAGTTCGGGGACCAAAGTGAAAATGTCCAATAATTAATTCGAACCACAAAACGAAGGTTGAAGATCACATGGGATCAATTGGATACAACTAGAAACAAGATAAGCGAAATATAGTCAAAGCATTCTTTCACCCGAAAAAAGTTATATTTCGAATCTTTAGTCTCAGATTGAGACCCACTTTTGGATATCAAATGTTCGAATTGAAGAAACATTTTTATTTTTGTATTCCTTTGAATTAGCTTTCCAACACACGTTGAATCACCTCAATCGAATATCGAGAGAGAAAGTTATGACCAAAATACAGAAAATTATTCATGGACGAAACTATGCAAATCGATGTGCGCACCAGATTGTAGCCGTCGTGGGCTCTCCAGCTTGCTGAAAAATCACCCAAGAGCTAAATAGCTCAATGGCGTGGCCACGTCGGGCAAATTCAAGGACTTCGCTACAATTACCTATTTGACGTGACACTATTTTTGATTTGAAATTTGACACGATTTTGACCTCAATTTTCAACTCCTAAATATACAAAACGACATCAAAACATTGGGAACATTCTAGCCTCTAATTACACATTCTAATAATCAAATTCATCATGAAAAAGAGGTCAATTCATCAATTTTGAAATAGGAGATCAAGACCTAGTAAAAATTGTGAGCCAATTACACGAAGAAATTGAATTATTCAACCTTGAAATTACATCTTTTGCATTATTTCATGATCAAATGATATTTTTTTCACCATTATTCTTGTAATTTATACGAAATAATAATAGGCTAGATCCGTTTTTGTATTGGATGAAGATTAACTCTATTGTTTATTTATTTTCTAAATCCGTTTTTGTATTGGATGAAGATTAACTCTATCGTTTATTTATTTTAATTTGAAACTAGTAGTTTAGTATTTCTTGCATTTCTGGATTAATTTTGCATACCCATTATATTGTTTAATTGCATAGCTAACAATTAGATAATTAGTTGCATGTTGTAGTGTGTGAAACTCACAATAAATTTAGAACGCGGTAAAATTGACATATGTGCAATACATGTTAGGAATACATTTACCATGTCTACAATCATATAAATAATTTAAAATTTAATAAATTCTAATCATTCGAATTCGTTCTAATAATAGACTTAGGTAGTGGTTATAATAAAATTGATTTATCTTGAAAAAGAAAATTAAATACGTTAACTTTATTGATTGCCGAAAATGTATTGACAGAATTAAATTACATAATCGAGAATTAAAATAGATAGCCATAGACGGACTCTAAATCCAGTACAAATGTCCATAATTTGATACAAACCATAGTTCTTCAATATTTTTTTAGATTAATTTAGAATAATTACAAATGAAAAACTCTCTTGGGTTATATATTTCGAATTTCATACAAAATTAATACACTCGAATTAAAATTTATTCCATGTGGGATAATACTCTTAACTCACTAATTTTATTACTTGTCAACAATCACGTACACCTGCGAATTTGCTTTAACAAGTTTTCGATGCCATTATCGGGGAATAAAGTATTTAATCTGAATTTATTAGTTTATATAGGATTTGAATTATTATTATTATTATTATTTATTTATTTATTTAGCCCTTGTTTGAGCCCCATTTGATCAAAAAATCATTTTTTCAAAATTCATTTTCGACAATACATTTTCCAATAAAATAATATTACATAGTTTTTTTTTTTTCAATTTTAACCCACGTTCTCCAAGAATATTCGCAAAAAAAACATTTTTTTTCCTATGAGAATGGGGCTCAAACAAGATTGTTGAGTTAATCTTGGCTACTTACCTTGATTTCTCTTATGTTTGGTATTTTTTCCGGTACTAATAAGTAATATATGCAGAAGCATTATTCTAACAATAGCATGGGAGCCAAAAGTTTGCAATAATTAAGCTCGACGTCGTAGAAGACATAAATTGTGAAATTTTTTATAGGATGTGTTATACTAGGCAATGCTTGTATACATGCTCTAATCCCTTTATGTTCAAACTTCTGTGTTTTAAACAATATTTAAGATGTCAAAAACTAGCAATTGACAAATTTGATGAAGGCTACATGTCAGGGTGAGTATATATCTACACATAGGGACAATGACATCATACTTAGGGGAGTTGGTTCTTCTCAATTGAACGAGGATACACTTACAAAATATTATAATAAACTTGACATGTTGGATGAAAGCAAAATAGGCATGGAAGATGCCGCATTCTAGAGCGAATTCAAAAGGTTGGGATATAATCCACTTGAAAAATGATGAAAGGAAAGAATTGTAATTGCCCGTGATTTTAGATTGTGAATCGATCATTCAACCTGAAGAGATACCAATTATTGAAGTATAACACAAATAGTGAAAAATTAGTTACAAATGAATCAATCGAAACAGTGGCAATTCATGAAGATGAGATTAATATATATTCTTTCAACTTTATCAATTGTCCAATAATTGAATTTGTGATAAGCCCAAAGAGGTGGAAGAAGTATACATAGTTGATTTTGAATCGAATAGAATATGCAAGTCATATCACATTAAAAGAGGCAAGATAAAGATTTGGAGAATCAATAAAAGGTGGATCAAGATCAAAAGAAGCAAACTAAGCAAGTCATCTTTTTTATTTAGAATTCCATGATGCAGATTGTAAAAATCAAGCTAATTACTATAAACAATAGCTTCTTGGGAGGCAACACAATTTTCTTCCCTTTTATTTATTTTAATTTCTTGAATATATGAATAGTAAATTTCATTGCTTTTAGTGATTTAGTAATCTTTATTGCTTTTAATTAGTATAAGCCCTTTAGGTTGTGTTTGAGTTTATTATAAATTGTTCTAGGTTATGATTAATTTCTAATTATTTTGAAGGGGCATAATACCTAAACACACTAGACAAGGGAAAAGATATAGCAAATCTAACACTGTCATAGCAGTCTATCAATCATCTGCAAATTTATATCCCGTGAGTACTTAATTCTCTTATTTGCCCTTAATTTTTATATTTTACTTGTATAATTTTAGACATAGAAAACAATGTAAGTCATAAGATTGGGGATGAAAAACATCGAGTTTGTTATATGTTTATACTGTTTTGTATGCTTGTTCGCATGCAAAAAGATTTATTTATTTTTAGCATTATTTTTGCTCTTTTGTGCTTTTGTGGGTTATATAATTTTGTTTACTATGATGCATATATTTGGAATCATGTGTTAGTTTATAAATTGTGGAAAATTGCATGTTATGGTCGATTTATGCTTATAAATGTGAAATTTGATATTTTTTAGCACTAGATTTATGTTTTGCACCAATAAAGATTAGTTTGATTCAAAATTTGAACAAGTTAAACATAGTGGATCCTAGATGTTAAATTCAAATAAACACTAAATTGTACATCGTTAAACTAATTCTGAGGTGATTGAGTTGACATTAAGATAAATGTGGATTTCAAGTGTGTTAAGTATTTTGTGTATTGTCTAAGGTTAATAAGATGAAATCTAGGTGAAAATCTTAAATTAAGGATCGATTTTTGAGAATGAGTGTTGAATTAGAGGCATTACAATAATCATAACAAAAAATGTTTTATTATGAAACGTCTCTTTATAAGTTTTATGATTCGAGTGATTAAACATGTAAGAGCATCTAAATGCCCTATAGACTATCTGACTTGAGAGTAATTGACCAAAAGTTAGTTATAAGGGTTATATAGAAAACTTAATGGAGAGAAAATCCATACATAAAATGTGTGTGCACGCACGTGCGCGCACGCGCACGTGTGTTAACGTACTACATAGCTTGTTTAAACCATAAGCACTTATTTTTGGGAATTAGACCTTTGACAAGTAGTTAATAGCCTAAATGATTTTTGGAGGTTGAAGCAATCAAAACTAAAAACAAATCTCATTTGTTGATGTGCTAGATGCAATTAGTAAAATTTAATCAATCAAAGAGGGTGATGATTAATATATGAATTCAACCTTAGATCACACCTTAAAAAAAGAGTTAAAAGAATAATTTTGAAAATATGTATCTCACGAGAATAGAAATGATAAAATTGATAATTGAGGGTCAAGATTTGAATCATTTTATGAAATTATGATGTTTGACATGAATTATCACACACACGTAAATTTTGCATTGGATGATTAAAAATTAATTTTAGCAACCATATTTGTTTAAAAATTCAATTTTAAGTTAAGTTATAATTTTATTTGAGAATAAACAAATGTTCGAATTTGGGGTGTTTGATAAGTGTATTTTGTATACGGACCATTAAATTGGAGTATGTATTAGTGATTTAGATTAATTATAGCCTAGTTTTGTATTTATCTTATTTTTTAGGTGAAACTTGATTATTGGAAGTGAAATTGGACGAAAAATGAAGAAATCAAAAGTTCGAAGACAAAAGTGCAAATGTTAAATAGTTAATTCGAACCACAAAATAATGATTAATGATCACGTAGGATCAATTGGATGTAATTAGAAGTCAAATGAGTGAAATATAGTCAAAAAATTCCCACAAATAAATTTTCAATCGAAAAAGTTATGCTCCAGATTTTTAACCTTAGATTGAGATCCATTTTTCGAATAGCTAACATTTGAATTGGAGAAATACTAATTCTAAAAGAATCGTATCCCTTTTCATTAGCTTTCCAATGTATTTTTAATCACCTCAATTTGATATCAGAAGAGAAAAATTGTAACCAAAATGTAGAAGGCTACTTAGGGATGAAAACTCAAAGGCTGAACTGCAATTAACTGTTTGGCGATCAACATCTTTTGTATTATTTTTTGACCCTGGGTGATATATTTTCATTATATATGTTATATGATATTTTAAATGGACCAACTCTGTAGGAAGAGAGTTTAGAATGAGATGAACAAAGAATGGCTCGGAAATCTCTATCTTGAGGGATTTAAAACAAGCATAAATATCTCTCATTTTTATTATGCGATTTGTTCGAGTAAAACCCGCAAACGTACTGAATCGTCGACAAGTAATAGAATTAGTGAGTTGAGAGTATCATTCCATATGGAATAAATTCTAATTCAAGTGTACTAATTTTGTATGAAACTCGAAATGTGTAACATAATAGAGTTTTTGATTTGTAATTATTCTAAATTAATCTAAGAAATATTGAAAAACTAAGGTTTATATCAAATTATAGATGATTGCATGGAATTTAGCGTCCGTTTATTGCTATCTATTTCAATTCCCGATTATGCAATTTAGTCTCATTTATGCGTTCTTAGTAATCAATAAAATTAATGTATTTAACTTTTCTTTTTCAGGATAAATTAATTATTTTCTAATCACAACTTGAGTCTATTTCTAGCATGAATTCGAATTATTGTAATGCATTAAACTTTATATTATTTATATGATTGCAAACATTATAAATGTTATGCTTAATACCTATTGCGCATATGTTAATTTTGTCACGTTCTAAAATTATTGTGTGTCTTCCAACTTTACAACAAGTAACTAGTTATCTCATTGTTAGTTACACAATAAAATAATACAATGGATATGTGAAATTAATCAAGAATTACAACAAATACTAAAATATTAATCTTGAATTAAAATAAATAAACAATATGATTCATCTCCTTCCAATAAAAAACGGATCTAGCCTAGCATGATTTCATATAAATAGAAAAAATGAATCGTGAATGAACTTTTGACAATGTGTGTTCAAAAAGTGGAGAGGCTAAAGTTTGAGAAGTTGGAAAGTTCTCATCTAAGAAATCACAATAAAGGAAATGAGAACAAGGGTAAATATGGTCATAAAATGAATAACAAAATGTCAATGAAGTAAAGGAGTAATAAGGATGTTTGTTTCTTTTGCAAGAAGAATTGGTATATGAAAGAGTATTTCAAATATAAGAAATGATTCAAAAATAAAGGTACTCTTGTCTCATTTGTATGCCATAATCTGATTTTGTTAATGTTCCAAACCACGTACTACAATTCACATTACCAATAATATAGAGGGCTCTCTCGATCTAAGGAAACCACAATCAAATTAGCAAAGTATCTATTTCGGAAATCAGTTGGGATCAACTATTGAAGGTGTGAGAACCTTTAGATTAATTTTAAATATCAATTTTCATTTGGATCATAAAAATATTTTTTATGTTTCAACTTATTCACGTAATTTAGTTTCTATTTCAAAACTAGTACCTTTAGGTTTTAAATTTGTATTTGAAAACAAAAGTTTTAGTTCATTTCATAATTTGATTGTTGCTGGACATGGTGTTTTAATTGATAATTTATATAAATTTGATTTGGAATCTACATATGAATGCAACTTTTCTGACCTGAGTAGTAGTAGCATTAGTAGTAGTGGTGGTGGTGGTGGAAATAAGCATTATATGGTTAAAGAGAATTCATCTAAATTATGGTACATGAGATTGTGAAATATCTCCGTACAAAGACGCGGAAGATTAGTAAATGATAGGGTTCCATCAACTTTAATTAAGAAACTGGAGATAATGAAATGATAAAGCTCTCGTTGAATTCTTCATTGCCAAATACCATGATTTATACAAGGAGTTTGTTGCTAAGAATATTCTAAAATGAGTAGGAATAACTAATTCAACAAACTCTAACAGCTATCTAACAAATTGATTCCAATTCCTAAAGATAAGGAAGTGTCATTCTGTTGTTGTCCTTCCCTCCTACAATGCGGCCAGCTGGAAGATAATTCTAACTCTCCCCCTCAAGGTGGAGTATACTCAAGAACTCCAAGCTTGTCTCTAAGAACTTGGAATCTAGAGTGTGGCATAGGTTTAGTTAAAACATATGCTGTTTGATCTGAGGAAGGAATATACTGGATTTTCAACTGATTCTCAAGTACGTTATCCCTCACAAAATGTGCATCTAATTCTATGTGTTTGGTACGAGCATGGTACACGGGATTAGAGGCCAAAGCGCTGGCACTTTGGTTATCACACTATATCATGGGAACTGAAGGCTGGGAGATACCCAATTCATTCAACAGGGACTGAACCCAGGTTATCTCAGCAGTGCAATGAGCCAAGGCTCTATATTCTTCCTCTGTACTGGACCTTGCCACCATATGCTGTTTCTTAGAGCTCCATGACACTAGATTGTCTCCAAGATACACACAATATCCAGCAGTCGACCTCCTATCATCTGGGCAGGAAGCTCAGTCAAAATCTGCAAAGGCAGTGATCTCAAGGCTGTCATTCTTTTGGATGGTTAGTCCAAAACTCAGTGTTCCTTTCAGGTATCTAAAAACTCTCTTAATAGCTTTCCAATGTTTATCTATTGGTGCCTGAAGGTACTGACTTAACCTATTAACGGCAAAGGTTAAATCTAGTCTGGTATGAATCAAATACTGAAGTCCACCTACAGCACTTCTGTAAGGAGTGGGATCACTCAATGGTTGTCCTTCAGTCTTGGAAATTTTCTTTTCCAACAGCCATAGGTGTGACACTAGCCTTCAAGCTTTCATAGCCAAACTTCCTCAGCAACTCAGTGGCATAACTAGTTTGCCTTAGGTGTAGTCCAGTTGCATCTCTTGTCACTTCAATTCCCAAAAATTGCCTTAGCTTCCCCATATCCTTAAGTGCAAAAGTATGGTTAAGTTTGTCAATAAATTCTTGCAAATGATGACCATTATTACCTGTAATCACAATGTCATCTACATAAATTAAGACAAACAAAATATCAATTTCTTTAGCCAAGAAAAACAAGGAGTTATCAGCTCTGGATTGTCTGAACTCCCAATCCAGCAAAGTCTGTCTCAGTTTGTCATTCCAGGCCCTAGGTGTCTGCCTCAGCCCGTACAGGGCCTTCTTAAGTTTGCACACGTGATCAGGATGATTTTTGTTAGTGAATCCTTGTGGCTGATTCATGTAGACCAACTCTTTTAGGCTGCCATTGAGGAAAGCATTATTAACATCCACTTGTCTGATTTCCCAATTCTTTGACACGGCAAAGGTTAAAATGATTTTAAGTGTTGCTGCCTTAATTACAGGACTAAAGGTTTCACTAAAATCGACTCCAGGGGTTTGAAGAAAACCTTTAGCCACAAGCCTGGCTTTATGCCTTGCAGCCTTCCCATTTGCATCAAGCTTCAGCTTAAACACCCATTTATTTCCTATGATTTTCATCCCAGCTTCAGGTGGAACTAGTGTCCAAGTATCATTCCTCATAAGGGCATTGTACTCTTCCTTCATTGCATTCTTCCAACTGTCACTTGTCAATGCTTCATTAGCATCAGTTGGCTCAATTTCAGCCAATTCATCTGTTTTCTCACTTATATAGACTTTTAGCTTAAAGATCCCAGCCTTGCTTCTGGTGATCATTCGATGTCCAAGACACTGAGGTATGTCTGTTTCTGGTAAAGTTGTTTCTCTTGCTGCATTCTGAGTTTCAGATATAACGGGTGTCATTTCACTGCCTGCTACTACTTCATCATTCACTATATCACCCATTACAGCCCCACTAATCTCAGCTTCAGTTTCTCCAGTGACATGATCAAGTGCAGGAGTCAGGCCGCATTGTAGGAGCTGCAGTTGCATTTTGAGATATGGTATGACTGACAGAATCGATGAAGGGAAGATGGCTTATGCCAAAGTCATTGGTTTGGGGTTGAGCTCGTTTGTTTAGGAACCCATTCTTAAATGGAAACTCAAACTCGTTAAAGACAACATGCCTAGAAATGTAAACTCTGCCACTAGAACTTAGACACTTATAGCATTTGTGGGTGTCACCATAGCCAAGGTAAACACATTTCTGAGAATGAAATGCAAACTTATGTTTCTGATAAGGTCTTAGGCATGGAAAACAGGTGCAGCCAAAGGTTTTGAGTTGTTTGTAATCAAAATCATTAATGAACAGAGTTTTGTAGGGTGATTTATGATCCAAAATAGAGGTAGGTAATCTGTTAACCAGATAGGTGGCTGCTTTAAGGGATTCACACCAATAGAAGAGTGGCATTCCAGCCTGAGCTAAGAGTGTCAATCCAGTTTCTGTGATATGTCTGTGCTTGCGTTCAGCCCTACCGTTTTGAACTGAGGTATAGGGGCAAGAGTGCCTAAGTTCTATACCACACTCAAGGGCCAATTTGCTAAAGTTCTTGAATTCTCTACCCCAATCAGATTGTAAGGTTTTAATTTTCCTATCTAGCTTGTTTTCAACAAGATTTTTGAACTGGGAAAAAGCTGATAGAGCTTCTGATTTATGTTTCATGGGGTAAATCCATGTGTACCGACTATGATCATCCACAAAAATGATGTAGTATCTAAAACCTACGGTTGAGTTTACAGGAGCTGGTCCCCAAACGTCGGTATGAATGAGTTCTAGTGGATTAGAGGCATGAGAAGATGAAGTGTTAAAAGGAAGAGCATGAGATTTCCCAATTTTGCAAGAATCACAGAAAGTAAGGAATTCATTAGTTTTAAAAGTTCTATTATAGGAATTCAAAACTTAACTCATAACATGATTTGAAGGATGTCCAAGCCTTCTGTGCCAAAGATCTAATTCTAAAACTGAGGTTTGGTTAACAGATGACACTCTATCACGACTAGAATGAGTTGCATAACAGTGGTAGTTATTTTAGCGGGCTGACTCGAGTGAGGTTCTTTCTGGCTTGAGGATTGGCAACTGCAGCTGGTACAATCCGTCTTTAAGTGTTCCTTGCAGCAAGATCTTCTTCGTCTGGAGATCCTTCACAACACAGCAATTAGCAAAGAATTCCATGAATACACGATTATCATTAGTTAATTGCGAGACACTAACCAGGTTCCTTTTAATTGAAGGAACATGTAAGAGTCTATTTAGCTCAAGTGATCTATTATTCAGAACCGGGATAATACCTTTTCCAAAATGAGCAATATGTAATCTATCACCATTACCAACAACTAATTTTTCTTTGCCTTCATATTTTCCAATCTTATTCAAGTTACCTTTATCCGATGTCACATGGTTACTCGCACCAGAATCAACAAACCAGGCTGGATCTTCGTGTAGGCTTGGTGATGCCACATAGGCTGATGGTGTTGGATTGAGGTTTTGCTGCCCAGGGTTACTGAATTTGCCTCCCATATACCTCTCATCGTACTTGTTGTAGCACCAGCTTGCTGAGTGATTATTTAGACCACAGATTTGGCAAGGTCCCCTGGTTTCACTTTTCCTCCCAGTTATGTTTCTACCTCTGTCCCTTGTTCTACCTCTAAAACTTGAAAACCTGCTACTGGTTCCTTTAGAAGCTCTGCCAAAGCCTGAACCAGCACGATGTGCTAACTGTACGCTTGATTGATAAACACTTAATGGGGTGAAATTATTCATCACTTGACTCAAGTGTTCCAGTCGACTCTCAAAGGTCATAAGCACTGATGAAAGCTCATGCCAGGAGACGGTCTCTCTACTTCTTATCTGAACCACTATGGGTGTATATTCCTCATCAAGGCCTGATAAAACCTGCGTGATAAGATCACTTGATCAATGACTTTTCCTGCAATCTCCAGGTTATCAACCAACTGGTCGACGGTAGTTAGATATTGATCCATTGTCATGGATCCTTTCCTGACTCTTTGCAACTCACCAGTCAGAAACATAACGCGTGACCTGTTTAATATACCAAAACTTTCCTCCACTGCAACCCAGAGTTTGTTTGACGTATTGCAGCCCATAACTATCATGGCGATTTCTGGAGTCATGGATGAATATATCCATCCCATAAGCAGTTGATCAGCTGAGTTCCACTTCAGAAATTCTGGATTTTGGATCATCTTAACTGCTTCTCCTTGGTTGATTGTAGTTTGAGTGGCTAGAAATTCGGGGGGACACTCCTTTGTTCCCAAAAGGTATCCCTCAAGATTATGCCCTCTGATTATGGGCATAATCATATTCTTCTATAGTAGGAAGTTGTTTTTATCAAGTTTTACTGAAGAAGTCTGAGTGATGTTCATCCCATGTGTCACACTTTGGCTGACTGTTGTATGAACTGCTGGAGCCGTATTAAACTCAGATTGATAGCCTGAACTAATGCTGGCCATGTTGGCTCTAATACCAAATTAAGAAACTGGAGAGAATGAAATGATAAAGCTCTCGTTGAATTCTTCATTGCCAAATACACCATGATATATACAAGGAGTTTGTTGCTAAGAATATTCTAGAATGAGTAGGAATAACCAATTCAACAAACTCTAACAGCTATCTAACAAATTGATTCCAATTCCTAAATATAATGAAGTGTCATTCTGTTGCTGTCCTTCCCTCCTACAATGCGGCCAGCTGGAAGATAATTCTAACTACTTTCGACTTTGCTGATTTCTAGACTTGTGTTGACTGCATAAAGGGAAAGAAACAAACATGACCATTAAAGGTGCCAAAATGGAGTTCAGATATTTTTAAGAACACTGCGCCAAAATGTGACAAAATAATATTCATCTTTTCTAAAACACCGTAAGCAAATGGATACAAAATGAATTGGAGGCCATGAAGATGTCTAAACTAAATCTTCGTAAAACATAGATTCCAAATCATGAATTGGGTTTGGTTATTGTGGATTTTGGGGAGGGGATTTTGGGTTTGTTGCGGGAGGTGCCAGATTTGGGTGTGATCGATTTTGGTCCTACATTTTCATTCTTTCCTTTTTGAGGTGTATAACAATTATAGTGTGCAACATATGTTATTCCGTTTGTCATGTCATTCTTATAATCATTGTTGGAAAAGTGATTGATAAAATTAAGAGAAATGTTAAGGATACATAATTTTTAACCATACTGAGTGTTATGTGAATTGGATAAAAATTATGTACCACTAAACTTATTCTTTAAATAATAAAAAATTTAGCGATTAATGGTGAAGATTTTAAAGTTTAGTGACCCAGAAAATTTTATGTAAACTATAATGGTCACTCGGATACTTAACCTGAACTTTTAGTCCAATTACAGGAGGCTTCGAGTGCAATAAAGGGATTCTCAATAATTCTCAGAGCTGAGAGAAAGAAGGGAAGAAATTGATGATGATGTTGGGCGCATTGAAGGGAGAACCGCTGGCTACAAAACTGGCGAAGATGGCTCAGTACGGCGTTCTTCCTGGAGCTATGATCGCCGCTCTTGTCTACTCTCCTCCAGATTATATTTCACCCAAAAAAACCTCTGATTCTAAACCCCCCAGTTCTTCTTCTCATTAGATTCAAGGTGGATCTTCTTTTGGCATTAATCGGTTCAATTATTTCGCTTTGCTTTAAGTTAGGTGATATTTATATTGCTGGATCCGTTGTTCTTGTGGCTATCTGTTGGTTTTATTTCTCTTTGGTATTTTGAAGGAAAGAAACTGGGCAAATAGCCTTTTGATTTATTTAACGAACGTATGTATGTGGGCTGTTAATTTAAGGCTTATTAGCACAAAACGTCCCTACGTTTGACAGTTAGTGTGCAAAACATCCCAACGTTTCATTTTTTTGCATTTTCGCCCCTATTTCAACGTTTCAGTGTGGAAAACGTCCTTTTCACTATTTTTTAGTGTAAAATGACCAATTTACCCTCAAATTTAAATAAAACAAAGAAAATGATATGAAAAATAAAAAAATAAATTGTAATTATACTCCCAAACTTTTTAAAAAGTGCAAGTGGGTCCAAAAGTCTTATTAAAAGGTTTAAGCACAAAACGTCCCTACGTTTGACACTTAATGCGGAAAACGTCCCTACGTTTCAAACATGTTTGTATTTGCTCAATAGCACAAAATGTCCCTACGTTTGACACTTACTGCGTAAAACATCCTTACGTTTCATTTTTTTTACATTTTCGTCCTTATTTCAATGTTTCATTGCGGAAAAAACGTCATTTTCATTATTTTTCAGTGTAAAATGACAAATATACCCTCATATTTAAATAAAACAAAAAAAAAAGGAAAATAAAAATAAATTACAATTGTGCTCTCAAACTTTTTAAAAAGTACAAATGAGTTCAAAAATCTTATTAAAATATTCAAACCATCAGTCTTTTCCTCATCTCTCAATTTTATCCTCCCTCCACCTCCTAAACCACCAGACCCCACCATTCAAACCATTAATGCTGGCCATAACTATCAGCCCCAGGATTGTAGAGGGAGGTGAGATGGTTTGAATGGTGGTGGGGTCTGGTGGTTTAGGTGGTGGAGGATTGTAGAGAGAGGTGAGATGGTTTGAATGGTGGTGGGGTCTGGTGGTTTAGGTGGTGGAGGGAGGATAAAGCTAAGGGAGGAGAAGAAGACTGATGGTTTGAATGTTTTAATAAGATTTTTGAACTCATTTGCACTTTTTAAAAAGTTTGGGAGCACAATTGTAATTTATTTTTATTTTTATTTTCCTTTTTTTGTTTTATTTAAATATGAGGGTATATTGATCATTTTACACTGAAAAATAGTGAAAATGACGTTTTTTCCGCAATGAAACGTTGAAATAAGGACGAAAATGTAAAAAAGAAATGAAACGTAAGGATGTTTTACGCAATAAGTGTCAAACGTAGGGATATTTTGTGCTATTGAGCAAATACAAACATGTTTGAAACGTAGGGACGTTTTCCGCATTAAGTGTCAAACGTAGGGACGTTTTGTGCTTAAACCTTTTAATAAGACTTTTGGACCCACTTGCACTTTTTAAAAAGTTTGGGAGTATAATTACAATTTATTTTTTTATTTTTCATTTCATTTTCTTTGTTTTATTTAAATTTGAGGGTAAATTGGTCATTTTACACTCAAAAATAGTGAAAAGGACGTTTTCCACACTGAAACGTTGAAATAGGGGCGAAAATGCAAAAAAATGAAACGTTAGGATGTTTTGCACACTAACTGTCAAACGTAGGGACGTTTTGTGCTAATAAGCCGTTAATTTAACCACTATTCAAGCAAAAAAAAAAAAAAAAAAATTGAGTTCTTGAGTCTTTTGCTTGCCAAATTGTTTATTTTGAATTCTTTATTGACATGGATTTTAAAAAAAATGTTTGAAAAGTAGTTATGTGGGAATTAAGGGTAAACAGGAGAGGAGATATTTACAAGGGGAGACTTCTTAAGAAACAGAAATTTCAGATAATTCTTTACAGTTCAAATGAGAATAGCTGAGTGAGACTATGAGGCAATTTGAAGGTGAAAAGATATTGATAAAGAATATGAATGTAAAGAAAATTGTATTGGAAATGAATAGGTTGGTACATTCAGTAGCTTTTCTAATGTGGATTTTGGTTATGTTTTTCCCATTTGTTGCCGCCCTTTTAAACTTTAGTGTTGAAAGGGGAAATGAAGGTTTGTGAAGTGACCAACTAAAATTAGCCTAATAGCTGTCTCTATATTTTTGTTCTTGATCTTATTAAATTCCTCAAAAAAAATTTTATGAAGCTCAATTTAGAGGGGACTAAGTAACTAACTTATCTACCTTATCTGCATGTTATGTGACCATAATTTCCATACTGGTTGTATTGCAGAAATAAAACTAACATTTAGTTTTCATGAATGAAGATTTGGAAAGGAGCCATGCTATCAAACTGACAGGTGGCTTTATTCTTGATGCAGGGATTTTTGGCTGGTTAGACATATGTTGGATTGATATTGTACGTAATAATTGTTGATGCATTTTTGCTGTGTACCAGTGGAAAACAATCAGGATATTGTGTTTCCCTATCTCTTAAAGAAAATTGTTGCTTTCCTATTATTTCATGCCAACATTTTGAGTTTGATAGATGCAAGTTATTTCAATCTAGCTCTTATTTGTACCTTTTTTTTTTATTTTCTGGCTCAAGTTATTTATCACCTGGTGAAATACTAATGTGAGTCATAGTCTATGATGCTATGGGGTGGGTTTACCCCCACTGCCTAGATATAGAAGAAAAGCATGTGCCTGCTCTAAGTTACTATGAGAATCCATGTACATGTACAGGGACATGTTTGGTGCCCAGTACTTTTAGTTTCTTTTATTGATAGCATACAAGTACATTGTTGCTACTTGCTATTGAGTGCTTCCTTTATCTTCTTTCCATGATCTGTTCGGGCAGTTCAGATTTACGCAGAATATGATTTTGAGAAACTGCCACGTCTATCTTAAGTTTGTTTCTCATGTGAGAATCATCCTCCCTTGACCTAAGGCTCCATCTTTTAACGACGTGCTTGAACGAGAAAAGTATATGAATATTTGTCCAAGGGGTAAAGGCTTTCGAGCTTCAGTGTGAAAGTGATGGTCAGCGAAGGCTAATTACTTTTCTTCCTAGTTAAATAAATAATATTAGGGTAGGTGATATAACCCCCGTTTGACACCCTTTAATTTCTCTTTCTCTTTCTCATTCTCATTCTTCATTTTAACCACACATTTTTCAAATAAAATAATATTACACACAAATCAAAAACTTTTCATCACTTTTCTACCACACATTCTCATATCAATCACTATTTCAAAATTTCTATTAACCTAAAAATGGGTTTCAAACAGGGGCATAATAACTCGTTCCTGGGTGACTTTAAAGATCATTGAATAGGTGAGATTTGAAGGGGCATGGAGGCAGGGCCTTGCACTGGTCATGGGAGGCGTTCGTACTAGACACCAAGGCTGCCAGTGTTTCTTAAGGTTAGACTATTGGTGATGAGCCTCTTTATGCTTTTGAGAGCTGTTGAACGATAATTTTTTCCACAACATTAGTATTATGCAGCTTGTAATTAGAAATTTTTAGTTGCTTGGGAAAGGGCTGTACCAAGACAGCTTTCCTTAGCTTCTCATTTCGTAATTGTCATTAATCTAGAAACTGTATCATCTCAGTTTATTTCAGCTCTAAATTATTACATGCCTCTTGTGAGGGCATTGTACCCACACTAGTAGAATTGAGACCTTTTTGCAATCAGGATCAACATTCTTGTCCTAGTGCTCCAACTGTGGGCTACGTTGATGAGAAAAGAACCCAAGAAAGCCAAATGGATGATGTGTGGATGATTGATTTTGGGATGTATAACTAGATAATTGTCCCTTCGATCTTGTGATGTATGTTAAAAATTTATCTTTTCGACCTGTATCGAACTTCTCTAATGAGGATAGTTGTTCAGACTATAAAGGAATTTATTTATTCTTGTCGCCATTGATGGGATTTTATGTTGTAATTGTGGGTGGTTATTTATGTCGTTGCTGTGTCTTCAACACGAAAACCCCACAGGCGAAGCCTTCCTAATCAGATGGGACTGAGTACGAGGGTCCTTTTAGGAAGGGGTGAAATCTTTGATCTCTTTAGAGGGGAAAAAAAAGGAAGGAAAGAGCCCAAAAATCCACATCTTGTTATAATCTTTTCGATTTTGTTACTTTTCTTTTCCTTTTAAAATGTGTTATAATGTGTAAGCTATTTTGGAAGTGGTTTTTTGAAAATTATTTTTCTTCGGTACTCGTTTTTAATCATATATCTTTTTTTTTTTAAAATAATTTTCCGTTATTTTTTAATCACTTTTTTTTTTAAAAAAAAAAAAACTCCCTAAAACTTAACAGTTTTAAATTGCATTAACTCATTCCACTTGTTTACCTTATTCCATATGTAAATTAGACGAAGCAAAACCTGTCTAGTCGCAATAGCTAGCGACTGTGCAGAAGAGTCGGAATGATTCTCATCGTTCTTTTTGTACCGCTAATAGTTTTGGGCTTAGGGTACATTTTATTCGCAACTACTTCTGCTTGGAAAATACGGGTCGTGGATTGTCCAAATGGGTGACCCAATCCATATTTCATTAAAGTGAATTGGGGGAGTGGTTTGAATAGAATTCAAATCCAAAACTTCACTGCACTTCAATCCACTTCCAAAATTTTAAATAACTTCCGTCACTTTGAATTGAATGATGAAAGAGAATAAGAAAAAGACGGCATTCAATGGTTAAATGGTGAAATTCGTATGTGAAAACAAACCAATATTGAAAAGGTCCTAAAATCACTATTTTGACGTGAAAATGCACTTAAATTGAGGATAATAATTATTCGCTATAAAAGTACAAACTTCCAAGTATATGGATTGTGAAGTAATAAAGTTGTCATTTTGAGTTTGAATTGTTAATTTCTCGAGGAATGTTTATTTTGATTACACAAATTTAATCAATTTAATTTTAACAATGAAACACAAAATAAAAATTTTGATTTTGGAAAATAACTACAAACCTACAAAATAAGAAAACATAAAAACTTGAAAAATTTCAGAGGAAAACATTGTTGGGATTTATGGTTTCGTTTAACCGTCGTCTAATTAAATTTTCCACAAGTTAATTAATAAATTATTCATTTATGATATTAGACCCGATATTTATATGTCAATTAAAATCAAATAACCGCATTAATACTATTTTTTTTTTTTTTTTTGTCAAAATAGCTAAATGAATCACCTAGTATATCTCTATCCCCTGCAATAAATCACTACATTACAACGTAAATCCCACCGTAAATATTTAGCTCATGTTAAACAATTGAGAAAATAGAGAATATTTATAGCAATACATTACAAATATGACAAAATAATTGAGAAAATACAATGTTATAGATAAAACTTTTTTTGAGCTTGGTCTTGACTTTCTCCAAATATTTCTCTACGTTCCTTGATGTACTCACTTTCGCTCTAAATCTTACTCTCAAAGGGTTAATTTCACAAATGGTCACTGAAGTTAACTGAAAATTTCAAAACAGTCACTGAAGTTTCAAAGTTTCAGAAACGGTCACTGAATTTTCAAATTTTTTGACAAATTTGAGGCAATTTTTCGACAACTTTCGACCACCAAAACCGTCGATTTCGGATACCGTTGGAAAGCCCACGATGTCCTCTTCAATTACCACCAAAAATCTCCCCAAAACTCAAAGTGATTCGGCCAGAATAAACACACGAAGTCGGCAACCGAAAGAAAATCTGTCCGTATTTTCAGATTTTTTGGGCAAGTTTGAGGCAATTTTTCAACAACTTCCGACAGCCAAAATCGTCGATTTCGGATACTATTGGAAAGCTCACTATGTCATCTTTAATTATCACCAAAAATCGATAATTGTACTTCAAATGATTCGACCTGAATAAACCTACGAAGTCAGCTACCCAAAGCTGACTTCGTGGGGTTATTCCGGCTGAATCCCTTGGAATTATGGGGAGATTTTTGGTGATAATTGAAGAGGACATTGTGGGCTTTCCAACGGTATTCGAAATTGGCGGTTTTGGTGGTCGAAAGTTGTCGAAAAAATGCCGCAAACTCGTCCAAAAAAATCTGAAAATTTGGGCAGATTTTCACAATTTTCGGTTGCCGACTTCGTGGGTTTATTCCGGCCAAATCACTTGCAGTTTTGGAGAGATTTTTGGTGGTAATTGAAGATAACATCGTGGGCTTTCTAACGGTATCCCAAATCGGCGGTTTTTGTAGTCGAAAGTTGCCGAAAAATTGCATCAAACTTGCCCAAAAAATCTGAAAATTCAATAACTGTTTGTGAAAGAAATTTCAAATTTCAGTGACCGTTTTGAAGGAAGCAGAATGCAGAGTAGCGATATCAAAAAGGTTCGAAGTCTCGAGCGGCCCGGGCTCGGCCCAAAAAAAGCCTGTGTCAGGCCAACTCATGGCTTGGTGGGGCCGAGCAGACACATGAGCTGTTTTGTTTTGTTTTTTTTTTTTTTTTGTGTTTAGATGTATTTGTTTATATATATTAATATTTAATTAAAATTTATATTGCATATAAATTGCACAAATTTTAAATACATTATAAAACATTGTAGATTTATAACGAATTTAAAACAAAAACATGAGCTGGCTCGGCTCGACCCCCTAAGACTTGAGCCAGAAGCTCAGGTCGAGCCTCATCTATTTGGCCGAGCTTTTACTCGTCTCAACTCGACTCGTTGACATGATTAATACAAAGTGAAGCTATTGCCCCCTTTTAAACTTTAAAACCCAGAACAATTACAACAAATGTCTCTAATGTTTTGAAAAGTGAACAAAACGGACCCCAAATTTCCTTTTCAATTAAATCTGAGGCGTAGGCTCCAATTCTCTGCCAAAAAACCAAACAATTGGTTTTTTTTTACCCAAGTCCCCCAGATAATTGTACTCCAGGTCCCTTAACTTTGATCTTGTACAATTTGATCTTCAAATTTTGACTTCATATCAATCATTCCTTTATAAATTGCATCCAATGCCCCTTAACGTTTGGGGACTTACACTTTGGTCCCCAACTTCACAATTTTGTACACTCTTAGTCCATTTCCCCTCCTTTTACCTTGTGTCCATTTCCTTGGATGATTTTGATCTACAACAGCAATAATTACATAATTGAAAAATAAGGTGATCAACCATTCAAAAGATCTTGGAATTCATCAATTTTAGTAAGGATTCTTGATATGTAATTTATGATCATGTATGCTGCGAGTTTCTACATTGGTATCAGAGCCATAATATTTAATTCCTTGCTGTAATACATGCTAAAATATGCTATTACATGATATAATTGAGTTACAAATCGTGTGTATAAAGTTTTCATACTTTATATGATTTTTAATGGCATCTTTTGATATTCATGTCTAGAATTAATGAAATTTTGGAATAATGTATATAATATGCTTTAGAATTCGCCTCCAAAGTTTTTATCAATTTTTGTTATTGCGTTTGGGAGAAAATTAAAATCCTAGTCGATTTTGCTGAAACTTTTTAAATTTACTACATTTTATTCGTTGATTTTCATGCAATAATATTAATATAGTTAGAAAGGTATTTCACTCAGCTTTCCAATCATATAAGAAACTTATATTTTGGACTTAAAAGAAGAAATTATGAGGTTATTTTGGACTTAAGTTTGGATGAAAATTTGATTTTTTACATTAAAATTGGTAAAATCCGAAACTTCATCACGTGATAACTTCTTCTACACTGTATTTCATACTTCTCATTTGATAGGTTGGATAGATATTCTCGAGATATTTCCAATATTATGAAGTTCATTAATTTTGGCCTCTTGAAGTTTGATCTAAAATTTGAATTTTTTTTTTTTTTTTTTTTTTTTGCTATTTCAATTATCGAACAGATCTGTTGATGTTCTAAATGCGACCTTAAAAATTAATTTTGTAAAATCAGAACACACCATATTTTTTTTTTTATTAATTTTACAAGAAAAATGATTGCAGATAGGTCCCACACGTGAGGGTGAGTACGGGACTCGATTTTAATTTTGAAAATTGCAGAATGTCCCTAAACTATTCTTGATTTGTCAGTATAATTAAATTAATTTTTAGATAGTTAAAAATGTATATTTTTTTTGTATTTAATGCTTAGAATAAATTTTTAAAATGCGTTAAAATATATATATTTTTTAACTTGATTAAATTATTATTTTTATAAATAAAGCGAGGAATATTTATTAAGTGGTTTTTGACTAGCGAGAGTTTTTTTTTTTTTTTTTAAGTGTTCTCATTGTTTTTGAAAATGATAAATACTCCAAAAGTATTTAAAATACCACATTTTATATACACTCATGAGTTGTGTGGCTTTTTTATTAGGTTATGTAATTTATTGTGACTTGTTTTCAATTTTTGTGATTGATCAAATATGGTTGGATTTATGTACACTTAAAGCATCCTTAAAGAGAAGGTTAGAAAAGTAAGAGTTATAGAACTTGTTGAAAATTTATGTGCTTATTAAAATTAATAAATAGATCGGAACATAACCTAGTGCAATATGTGAATATTTTTGGAACATTTTCAATGACAAGCAGAATATGAGAATTCTATCACTTCCCAATTATTGGGATTGTGTTGCAACACATTAAAGTGTGGTTGAAAAATTGTGTAATGAAACTTAAATGGTGTTTGACTTATTCTTTGATTATAATCGAAATTATTTTCTAGAAGAATTAATTTGTGATATGATGATACATGTCATAATTGGATAAACATGCCTATTAATACTTTTATTGCACAATATGAAATTATCTTATTGAATTGTATGATATCTATTAATTTATGAATTGTTATGAATGTTAAGGTCGGTAGAATAGCCGATTCCTAGTTAGACCTATTCAGTTAAGTGATAGTTCGGGGATTGAAAGATTTAGAGAAAATCTCACCTAAAACCTATCATTTCTTTAGTAATGGATGACTATTATCATATCATAACGTATCTTTCGTTAGCATAACATTTATCAATATGAAATAATAAAATTAAACTGCACAAAACCACTTACGAGGACCTCGTATCCTACCTCGATGGATCAAATGAATTTTTGAAAGAAGAATATGATTGTACGTTCCAAGTCCTCTTCTCAAAATCTCTGCCTCTGTAAATATGTGTACGTATATGCTTTGAAAATAATTTCTAATGGATGCAAATATTCTTCATGTTTTCTGATTTCACAATAAACAAATAGTATGATTTCGTTTTACTGAAAGAAAATATATGATGGAGGAAATTTTGATGTAAAACTTTGATTAATCTAATGGTATGTTTATAGTATGGTTTAATTACTAAATCCCAATTGATTTAGACTTAGTTTTAAAGTTTATCCTAATCAAATTGGGTTTGGGATTAACTACAAGAATTGTTTTAATTATCAATAATCAATTTGCCATAAATAATTCTCCAATAGAATTTAGAAAAAGGACAAATAAAAATAAAGAATGACTGGGGATGTGAAAAACAAATCTTAGTTTAATTAGGATTACTATTACTTTATCGTAATCTAATTAAGATTAAGATTAAACTTATCAAAATAGGATAAATATTTATCTTACACGGCTGCCAAGATTCTTAAATCCTTAACCAACTCATTTAATTATTAATCAAAGATAATTTCTTTCAACTACAAAACGTCATTTAACTAATCCGAAATAACTATTTTGTGGCTCCATGATGCGTCACGTAATGTGAACTACAAAACGAGTTCAATGTTGATATACTTATCATTACTTTACCAAAATCTAATTATTTGGGTCAATTAAAAATAAATTTAATAATATTTCAATTCAGCCCCTCAAATTACCAAAATTATAAAAGTATAGTATAAAGAACAAAAAAATTTATATAAGATTTTCGGGGCATTAGATTTATGATATCAAAACAATAGGATTGTGGATGATAATTGGGAGCATAATGAACTTTGACTCTGTGCCTAACATTGAACTATCATATATCTTAATTTGCATTAATGAAAAATTGTATATGTGCATAAATGAGCATTGATTGAAAATACAAATGTATCTAAAATCTTATAGATCATGACATCAAAATCTATAGTTTTTTACCTTAATAAAGGTGATGTAAGCAAATGCGATAACATTTGGCATGATGAGATTTTGAATGTACTAGAAGAATATGATGCTTAAGAGAACATCAACCACACAATAAAAGACTTGATGTGAGTCATACTACCTTACAAAATAAAGATCAGAACTTTGTCAAGTACGGGGAAAGATAGATTCTAGTGCTTGAGCATTTGAATTGATAAGTTTTGTTATAAATGATCTTTTTCTCGAATGTGATTTAGTTGAAATAGTTAACATGGCGTTGACTTTTTGTTGGTCACTTTTTTCTTAGATGAGTAGTAAGTTTAAATTAGTCTCTTCTCAACATATGAGAACTTTAAAGGTCATTGTGACTTACCAATTGACACTATCGGATGTGTAAGTAAAAAGATGTGCGACTTGATATTGCTAAGTCTCAAGCACATACTTGTGTAGTAATGTTCTAGTTCACATAAGACTTCGAATCTTAAGTTTTAAATGAGCTAAAACAAATGCAGGATAAATGAGGAAACTGGAAAAGGGATGAAGAAGAACATTAAGATAGAAGTACATGAAAGTGGATTTGGTAGAAAACAAATATGATAAAGGTTCGAGTATTTCAACCATACGGTTTGAATCTCTTAGCACAAAAGTAGTTAAGCTAAAAGATATTACACTTGAAAATGTTACTCTTAGTTTTGTTGATGTGTCAATAATATACATATTGGATCTTATCTTGTGTGGATAGTGGATTCAAGATTTAGAAAAACCCATTTTATATGAGATCAAGAAATGTCTTTAGTCTATTGTCGAGTTTTTTACTTGATACAAAATAGACATATACAAATAACGAACATTGAGTGCAAGTTTATATGACTGGTGCACTTACTGTTGTAAAGTTGAGAAACTGACCTCATATTTAATATTAAGATAGTATCAAAGACTCCACTAAACTTGATTTCAATTGTTGTTCTTCTAAGGGTGGTCTCTTACTTGAACATATAAGTGATATTTCTATTTGTACTCACAATGGTGACTTCTAATTATGGTTCTAAATATTTATGTAATGGTTTGAGGTTTTGAGTTGAGAAAACCATTTAAAGTTGTAAGAGTTAAACTTTTATAAGGTAAATTCATTTGAATTTCTTTGCAGATTATGATTAAGAGAGCTAGAGATGGAACTTCATAGTTTCATTACATTTATAGATGAATTCATGCATTTCAGTTGTACTTCTGATTTTATTGAAAGGGAGTATAAAATCAGATAATGGGAATGAATATTTTGAGAATTGTTTGAGAGCGTGAGTCTCTATCACGAGAGATCAATGATCTAGGTAGTAAAAGAGAAATTCTTATTAGATTGACTATTCCTTGATAACCAATAATTGTATAGTCTATTGGGAAGAAATAATGAGATATTACTGAATGTGAGGAGAATTGAGATAATGCATTTAAATTTACGTATTTTCTTTTAGGAAGATATTTAGGTAGCTGCAAGATGTCACTTAATGTAGTTTTTTTAATGTTAGTACCTTCATTATATATAAGCTTTGGACACATAGATAGTCAAATATTGGTTGTTTCAGACTCATAATCGACTATGTAAGTTCTTGATAATGAATTTGGGAACATGAGTTTATTAAAAACGAGATGACTTTCGGCCTGATCTTAGGTCCTAACTCACTCTTCATGGACGAACCTTGCAAATGAACCCTTAGGTTTTTGAGGCATTTGATTTTCTTCGACCAACAACTTGAGAAAGTATTCAAAATGCTTGCATCTCTTATGATAAACACGTATATTTGCTAATTAGTGAAATCTTGGATGGATATCGAGTCACAAAATGTGATATTTGACATTTTTCATAGTAAGGGAGAAAACTTTGGAGAATATTATGGAAATTAATATTATGTGTATGGTGAATAAGTTTTGTACTACAAATGAATTGTTTTAAGTTTATGATTCAAGTGTGAGTAATCTGTCTCCGAAGGTGAGCAATTTATCTTCAATAATTCAATCCCTTATTTATATGAGTACAAAGAGAAATTTGAGGAAAGCAATTGAAGTATATGCATGGAGTATAGAATTTCAACCTAATTTGAGATGTGGTGGAAATTCTAATTGGACATTATGTTTGTTGAGAACATTCAGGTTCTTAAAAATTTAGTAGAAAACTAACGAGTTTATGATATATAAATCTCATTTTTTAGAAAAAGGTTATACTCAATATACTCATATTGAGTTAGATAAACTTTTTTTTTTTTTAGTTGTGAGATTCACTTTTATAGTGGATACTAGCCATGATAGTGTGATTGACTTAGAGACTATATTTTTATTCTCAATCGAGAATTGATTGAAAAGATCTACTTGAATCTATTTGTAGGTTTCAAGGTGAAGGATTTTATATTATTGTGATAACTTTATAATTACACTTGTAGCCTAATGTAATAATATTGATGGTGGTTCTTGAGTTTTAACTGGTTTTAAATCACTTACAAAATCTCATCATGTGGATGAAGTTTACTATATTTATGTAAACATTTTAAGGTAAGTTTTAATTCTAATTTTGATGTTGATGACACTAATTGGTTGAAAATGAGAGTGAGTGTATTGAGACTATTTTGAAATAGTTGTCCTTAATCTTTAAAGATGAAAGACATGGATTTAGCAAATCGTATATTTTGTGTTAACAAAATTATTCTAATCTTATTTCTCTGTCACAAGAGCTATATACTATAAAGATTCTAGAATACTTATAATGGTAGAATTTTTACCCTTTTGATATTCCTATATCGGAAAGTGACAACATGAGTCTTCGTATATGTCCAAAGCCTCCATAAGTAGGGATGCCAAAATGGCTCATCGGCTCAGGCTCGGCCTGAAAAAAGCCTGAGCCTGGAGGGCTCATGGCTCGATAGATTTGAGCCCCATTATGGGGAGTCGGCTTGAGCCGGCTTGGCCCGGCCCTTGAGCATGAAAAAAAAAAAACTTGCCTGCCACTTTTTTTTTTCTTTTAATTTTAGCTATAATTCTTTTATATGTTGATATTTAGTTATTATTTGTAATACGTATAAATTGCACAAATTTTTAATTCTTTAAAATTTTTTTTAGATTTTTCACGAATTGAAAAAAATCGAGCTGGCTCAAGCCTAGCTCGACTCGCTAAGGCCCCAGTCAAACCTAAGTTTTTTGGCCGAGCTTTCGCTCTGCTCAGATTGGGACAAAAAAAGCTCGAAGTACTTTTACTCGAGCCGAGCCTGAGCAAAACGTTTCGACTCACGACTCGGCTCGTTGACATCCATAAGTATACAAAAAATATCCAAAGAACCATATCTAGTGCGATTAGGAGTTAGAAGTATGCTATGATGTATGTGATAACATTTGTCATGCTATTGATCTAGCCAGTAGGTATTGTTGTTGTCCTTATAAAGGGTATTGTGATACATGAAGGTACTGCTATCAGTTATTCTATTTTGTTGTTGAGGGAATAACTTGTGAATAGAATAAATACACAAATGTCGACTAAAGATGATAACTAACCGAGCACAAATAGTCATAAACTTGTGTACTCTTACTATATAGAGTATCCGATGCATATCTTGTAGTATATATCTTGACAGTTGAAGAAATTGTTTGGTATAGATGTATTGGACATCTAATGATACTAATTAAGAATATTATATCCATGATATTTATACAATTATCTCATGTGTTGAGGATCTCAAGTATCACGATTGAACCAAATACTTGATGACATTTCTGTGAGCGATATTAGCAAAGAAAGTATCTTTATGATATATCTATGTAATCATCATACTCAGAAAATGTATAGATATATACTTGTTGGTAATGTCAAATATCTAAAATCTCTTAGAGTATAATACATAGTGTATACTTGTTGGTAATATCAAATCTCTATAATTGCTTAGAATACGATATTTAGTGTATTAGAAAACTCTTGATTGAGTTTTGTGTGCTCATAGATGAATAATTTTGAGTACATGTGTAATCTGTCATTGGGATTACAAGATAGTGATTTGCATACACATATAAAGCGTGTCGAATAGGTTAAAATTGGTTCACTTACATGAATAATCGCCTCAGACACTTTGGGGTGTGCTGAGATGAGATAAAGTGATTGTGTTGTGTACATGATCCGATCGTCTTTATGAGATATCAAGATAAGATTACAACAAGTAATCGAAATGGATTTTGCTATCCAGTTAAACCCCTTTAGTAGCCGATCAATTTCTTGATTTGAGATTCTCTACGGGAATGAACATAAGGAGAACTCAAGTTTGGTATCGAAAAATACATAAACTAAAATCTATATGGTGTTATTTGTTTATAAAGAATATGAGCTACGCCCTAAGAAGGTATAAGACATTGTAGCACATGTTATCATATGTGCTTTTACGACCACTATTGGGTATGGATCCCTAATTCCTCATTATGTGAGGCCTTGAGGTTTATATAGTCTCGTATATACCTTTATGACTTTTGACTGTTTCTTGAGATTTTATTTTAGTGTTGCTATTTTAGCATGTTACCAATGACTACAATCGATTTGGTACAAGGGACATGTTTAGGAAAGTAACTAATTTAAAATTGAAGGAATCAAGTGGGAAATGAAAACTATTTTGATCAACATTTATATTTGTATTCATCGGCTTGACAATTGTGTTTAACCATTTAGGGTATAGAACACAATTGTAAATACAATGATACGATGTATGGTTCATGTATGTTCCACAATTACTTGAGGGATCGAAAATACTTGAATTAATGTTGAAAAATGAGTTTAGGGCATAGTGTGAAGTGTTCCTCTAATAGAATTAATATATATCCCTAACAAGTTTATAATATCGTGAGCTCTAATATTACTCCCTAATCGTACGATCTATTTTCCATATGAATTTTTGTGAGATAAATCTTGAGAAAGATCTAGAGTGTGACATTCATTATCACTTGTTGTGATTCAGGTCAAGTCCATCATGTGTGAGGGGAGATGTTGAAAAATACAGGCTGTGAATAGCCCATGTGGGGTAACCCAACTCATAAGTCATTAAAATGAATTGGAGAGAGTGATTTGACTATAATTTAAACCCTTAACTTCCCTCAACTCCTATCCACTTCCATAATCTTGAAATAACTGTCACTTTGAATTGAATGATAAGAGAGAAAAGATAGCAATAAAAAGGAAAAATTCATATGTGAAAATACATCAAAATTGGAAAGGCCCTAAAATCACTATTTTGGCAAGAAAACTCACAAAATAAGGCACTTAGCTTATGGATAATAATCCCCTTCAATTGTGATCGGGTTTGAGACAACTGAAGAATAAGAAAATGCAAATTTTGAAGCTTTGGAAAGGAAGGTGATTCAACCATTCAAAAGATCAATTCATCATAGCAGGGATTCTTGACCCTTAATTTACGATTATGCATGTTGTGAATTCCTACAAATTCTTTTAACAAGATCTTAATTGAGTCATTAAACTTTAATTTATTTCAATTAAATAATTAAAATCAAATTTTATTTCGAATTTGATCACTGTTACATTCAATCACCTCGTTTCCCAAAATGACGAAAAATGCTTACTTGGCAGCCATACATCTTGACTAATTTTCACGAAATAGCTATGTAGTACTCTAGAACGAAAATTGAAGTTCGAATAAACTAGTTAAAATAAAATTGCACTTCAGTAATGAAATTGAAACAAATTAAATTTTAGTAGCTCATTGAGATTTTACTTGTCAATTAATCAATTCTCAGGGCTTTCAAGAATCTTGTCTCCCCATTGCATTTTAGTATTAGTAGTAATAGCAATTGCCTCTTCATGCTGTTTGGTAATAACACTGTTCAGTCCCTTCAAAGTGCACTCTTGATGCCAGAGATAAGACTTGAACGGGATACAAACTTGATTTGTTGCAACCGTGGAGTTTGGAATATTTATGGAGATTGCACTGGGAAACAATTGGATTTATCAGAGATTTGAGGTCATTTTCTTGTCCATAATGAATCAGAAATTGGTTTTTATTTTGGGGGAGTGTGCATTAGATCTTGAGACCGTGATTCTAATGGTGGTTCAAGCAAATGAAGCAATGAACAAGAACAAGTGGCAATGGCAGGTGACGAAGAAGAAAAAGCTTTAATGCGGTAGCTTTGTAACAGTGCTGGTCTTCTCGAATATTTTTTAAATATTCCAGCAAATAACCCATTCCTCCTACAAAACAAGTAAAATTTGCACAGCGATATTCAGAAGAAAGAAACAAGATATTTTAAAGAAGATTTGAGGTGTCTTAATCATTTGACATAATCTCATGTCGGATTTTCCAGAAGAAATTTAACAGATGCAGTGACATAATCCGAGTTGGCAGTAGGTGATTTGACGGAAAATGTTAGAGTAAGACCCAAATTTCTATTGAGATTAGGAGTGTGTTTGTAAATTGATAAAATGAACAAGAGTCTTCTTGGTTTCGAAGTCTCGTTGAAAAAAGGATCAAAGTTCATCAAGGATTCAAAGTTAGATCAGTAAAAGGACTTTGGATAATTGAAGACTTGATTTTGGAGTTTTGGTAGAGAAATGATCGCCACAATTTCGCTATTAGCTTTAGCGATTGAGTATCGAAGGTGAAAAATGGAATAGAGAGCTCATGCCAAGGTTTCGCTTGAGCAATGGAGCTATCGCCCGCCGAGAGCTTACCTCACACTTGAGAGGCAATGTTATCCGAGCGGGAATCCTTAATTCTTACTCATTTCTTGAGTTTTATTTAATCTAAAACACTTGTAATGAGTTTCTATATCAACTCAGCGTGGTGTAAGTTCTTCATAGACTCAACATAACAATTAGATTATTGTTGTATACATTAGAAACTTGAGATAATTGTTTAAATTTAGATTAAGAGTATCAAATTTTGTAAACACAATCTTAGTTTCTTGGTATATGAAATTCTCCTTATCTTCCATATAAATCTTGCGTTCTTGTGTGAAAAGTGTCGTTGGATTGTTGTTGAAATTAAAGCAGTTTTGTATGATGAAGAATTTGACTGTAAGTTAGCCTTGAAGCAGCGCTCATATTCTCATCGCTTGATAAAAGGTGGATCTTTGAAAGTTCATCTATCGATGTTGAAGGAAATCGTCACTGATTTGGAGACCATGGAGCTCAAGTATGATGAAGAGGATTTATGGTTTCTATTGCTATGTCCAATGTCGCCTTCACATGTGACTTTTAGCGATACTATTCTCTATAGTCGGGTTACTCTCACTATTGAAGAGGTATGTGATGCGCTTTATTCCAAGGATAAGATGAATCATCTAGTCATCAGATTTAAGGCCTAGGCAAAAGGTCTTATTATTCAAGAGAAGAAGATAGGTGGTCATGGAAGGGGTAAAGTCAATTATAGCAACAGATATAAAGTCTTTTGACATTGCAACAACAAAGGGCACATGAAAAATGATTGATATGGTGGTAAAACATGAATAAATTAGCTAATATAGATCAGAAGGGACAACCAGGAAATTTCGATGATGACAGTCTTGCAAAAGAAGCCTGCCTGATGGAGATTTTTTTTTGATGATTTCTGACAGTGACTCCAAACCTGACGATGATTGAATTCTTGATACGACTTACACTTTTCATATGTGCTCTAATCGGGATATGTTCTCTTTATATGAAACAATTACAAGGGGTTCCATGGTGATGGAAAATAACTTTGTGAAATAGCTAGTATTAGTGAGGTCAGAATCAAAATGTTTGATGGGACGGTCGGGACACATGGTTTACATGTTCCAAGTTTAAACATAAATATTATCTCATCGAGTATTCTTAATTCAGAAGGGTACATTATATACCAGTGGAGGTGAAATTTTGAAAGCTACCAAAGGTGTTGGGTCGTGTTAAAGGGACGGAGAAAGTCCTGGTTATATCACTACACCAAAAAAGACCTTTTGCAGCGGTCAAAAAACGCTACGGTTGACCTGTTGCAGCATTTTAGCGAGTGTTACGGAGGTTGGCGTTGCCATTGGAGGAAGACTTTTTGCAGCGTTTATTCACCGTTGCGGTAGACCCTTTTGCAGCGTTTATTCACCGTTGCGGTAGATCCTTTTGCAGTTTTTTTTAAACGTTGCGGTATACCTTTTTGCAACGTTTTTCCAACGTTGCCCTAGACATTTTTTTGACAGTTATATATGGTAATTGATCGATAAAATTGAAAATGACACTTTGTGAACAAATTTTGAAATGCATAAAAATTGATAATTTCATTACAAGGTCTTCTCCAAGCAAGTGCCTTCAAGAGTATAGATAAAACAAATTCAAGAACTTCATAATAATCTTGGATACACATTTTTACGTACTAAGAAAATAACATAATAATCTTAGTACTCTCGAAGAAAATGCTTGAAAAGCCAAGCTCTCAAAATGTTAATAGAACGTTCCTTTCTGGGGCCTCCAGGCTTCAGGATCCAGCATTCCCATGTGATGAAGGGATTTTTGCTGTCTAAGCTTTTGTTCAAGCAGCTTAAGCTTTGGCGTCTCTCCTTTTGTCAACCCAGTACTAATTGTAACATTATCCTTTGTGCCCCGAAAATGCCAAGACATTGCCTTCTGGTCTAGCTCTGTGTATGGCATTGCTGCCACATTTCCAATTACCAATTCAAAAGAATTCACCATTGCCTGCATTTGTTCGCAGTATCGTGTGTACCTACCATCAATCTGTTCCCACAAATAAACCATATTAGTTGACCAACACAACACATCATCCATAAGTTTAAGCTATATATAGGCTACATACTACGATATTAACATAAGCTATATAGTCTAAAAAATTCAACACTTGTTAGATTGGAAAACTACAAATAGCATATTTACCAACTCATAGTATGCAAAAGGTCTAATGATTAAGTTCAAGAAACATGACTAGCATAAAGTCAAGCTTTTAATTAAGAACATTAATTTCTGAAATGTACCATACTTTTTCGGTAAAGGAAGGTAGAAATAAAGTTGAGACAGTACTACTTTATCATGCACTAATTTATTAACATATAAGTTCGTTAAAGAAAACATTAGGAATCTACGAAGATTGTCAAATTCCCAACACTAATAACTGGCACTGGCAACCTTACCATTCAGTAATACGTATCAACAACATATCCAAATTAATAATCATCATTATAAAATAAATGTAATCTCACAAATAAATCAAGAAACTGGAATTGAAAAAGTTGAAAACTTCCAATGGTTTTCAGTATCTAAAATGGCCCTAGACTCCAGTAAGCCTAATGGGAAATAAACAATAAATAGTCTAATAATGTGCTTTCTTCAACATTATTTTATAGTACATCCAGAAAATTTGTGGAAATTCAAGAATTTACCTATGCACGGAGAGGAGGTTGAGGTGATAGAGGCGGTGGCGGAGGGAGATAGAAAACCTGTAGAGATAGAAAGCTAAGTAGAGAAGTGGGATCATAGAGAGTTGCATGGGAGACAAAGTGGAGAACCTTTAAGAGAGAGGCGTATAGGTTATTTGGTTCACCGCTCTTCTCAGTTTTTCCATTCAAGAATTGTATGGGCATAGGAAAAGAGCAAGGAAATCATTTGAACCTTAATATTCATAATTTCAAATTGTGTTATAATCGCTAGAAGTTCAAACAAAATAAAGTAAATAAATTCAGTTCCAAAAAATATAGCAGATTCAGACAATCGCACTTGCTAAAACTCACTAGTTTTTCTTTTCCTTCTCAGCCTCATCAACCCTCTTGGCCTTGACACCGACATGGTGTATGTTTGTTTTCTCAATTCACAGCTTGTCATATGCCTTGAACGACTTCATCTCATCGGTAACCTTCACAAGCTCGACAGTTGGTTTCTCACGTACAATTGGCAAGTAAGGACATTGCACTTGTGTTGCAGTTGCCAACTCCTCAGGTGCAGAATCACCAGCCTGTAGAGAGGAAAGAGATTCCTGAAATGTCCTACATAGTAAAGAGGAGAGAATTTTTTGGTTTCAAAAGTGTATGGGTACCTTAAATTTGCGAGTACGTCTTGGAAAGACAACTAATTTAGCTTTGTATGTCTTCAACCTCTGAACATTAGTTTGGAATCCCTCCAAAGAATTGTTCCTATGACGATGATCAACTACAATGCCAATGGTTGGTGTATATTTCTTTGGGATTCTTGCAGCCTGTTTGTTGCATATAGAAAGATATTAAAACACCACAAACAACATCCAAATTACCACACACAAAGAAACAGAACAAGTGATGACAAATTTCAAATTAACAAACTTCAGTTGTAGAGAGAAATGGGAATAAACACAGATTATTGTCTGTAATTTTAGTACTAACACGAACTTGTGAAAAAGTGAACTCACTGTTATGATTTTCAGAAGAAATATTTATGCTGCTTCTAAATATTTAACCAAAATATAAATTAATTCTTAAGAAACTAGATAATACAGTCTTATAGAAAGTAGATTGTAAGAATAACATATTCCACGTCCTTTGAATTCTAATCAAACAGTTATGAAGTCACACAAATTGCATCAATAATAGCTCAATTTTTTTCTATCATACTCAAAAAATTCAGAGAAGTTGCAAAACTGAGAAAAAAAACTCACTTTCTTTCGATGATCCGACTGCATTGTTCACAAAATTCAATTTCCAAAAACCCCTCAACAAAAAACTACAAAAGATCTTAAATTTAATTATTGCCACAAGTAACCCAATTCTCAGCGTATTTAAACAAATTATCCCCGAACACTCAACCAAATTTGCCCCAACTCCAAGTATGGTAATATCATTAAGTGCAATAATAAATAAGGCAGATCCTTACCTTTCAATCAAACGTCTAAAGAATGTGCACTCTATTTCTACTGAACACTACAGAGAAGAAAGAGAACTAAAAACCTGATATTTAACGCTAGTGACGGCGCCATGGTCGTGCCAGTCAGAATTCGTTGGCAAATCATTGGTAGGCAAAATTGGGGCTTTGTGAGTGTCAACGAGGAGCTTGAGATGACGCTTGTGGAGCCCAGGTGCGATTTTCTGAACTCAGAGAGCGTCGATCGGAGAACTTGGTGACACCGTGGACGGCAGTGGGGTCCATCAGCTTGTGGTGCTTGGCACAGCGCAGATTAGCCTTGAACACCGAAAATCTATAATCGTGAAGATGATAGAGATTATGAGGATCGGGAAAGAAGGGACAAGAGGAGATGAGGAAACGTTAGGGACTGCTTTCCAAAATAAAGGGTATACTATTTTTTTGCAACGTTTAAACATTGAGAAATGATAAGAAGAAGAAAAAAAAATTGCGAAAAAATGAAAAATTTCACAACACTGAAAAAACGTTGCAAAAATGCAACATTAGCAACATTCACTTAAAAAGTGTTGCCAAAGCTTAATTTTGTTAAGCAATGGCAACATTCATGTATTAGAATGTTACGATAGACCATTTTAGCAACATTTAACTACCAAATGTCGCCTTTTATGTGTTGCAAATGATATTTTTTGGTGTAGTGTATGTTTTGGAAGGTTCGATGGTTATTGTGGAATCAAATGTAGCTTATGGTTCGATAAGCAGTAACTCAAGTAGAATTAGTTGTAATCGAGTTGCTTTGGAAATGCTCATGGTGATTCGAGTAGTTTTGTTGACTCGATTGGAGTTGGAAGTGAATGGGACGATTCAAGCAAGGTTGGTGTACAAGGTAGTTATTCTAGTAAGTAGATCTTGAATTTAGTTCACAATTGCTGAGTATATCCAACAGGGTATGAGGTTCCCGAAAAGGGCATGCTGGAAGATATGGAGAATGACTTGAAGAGTGAAGAATAATTCATTGCATTGGAATTTTTGTCAAGATGAAGATTGATAGAGTATGACCCAAATTCCTATTGGGATTAGGATTGAGTTGGTAAATTGATAAAAAGAACAAGAGTCTTTTTGATTTGGAAGTTTGATTGAAAAATGGATCAAAGTTCATCAAAGATTGGAAGTTTGATTGGTAAAAGGGTTTTGGATAATTGGAGTTTTGGTGGAGAAAATGTTGCCGCAATTTCACCAGCTGGCCGCTAGGTTTGGTACTTGAGTATCGGAGATGAAAAATGAAATATAGAGCTAGCTTCGTTTGGCATCGCATTTCGCTTGAGTGGCAGAGCTACGTCCGGTGGGCACTAGAGCGACAATGTTATTCGGGGAGAAATCTTTTTCCTACTGTGACTCGTTTCTTGAGTTGTACTTCATTCAAAACACTTGTAATGAGTTCCTATATATACTCCAAGTGGTGTGGCTCTTCATAGACTCAATATAACAATTAGATCACTGTTGTATTCATTAGAAACTTGAGAGAATTATTTATATTTAGATTGAGAGTATCAAATCTTGTAAACACAATTTTAGTTTCTTGGTATATGAAATTCTCCCTCTTGCACATAAATCTTGTGTATTAATGTGATCCATTATTTTTTATATTGCTCTTATTTTTTCGTCCTAATTATTTGGCCCGAATTCTCAACAGAAAAATGACTACATTAAAATAGTCCGGCGATACAATGACATATGACACTGTGTTAAGAATTATGTCAAGATATTTGGCAATGTAATTTTATTCTCTCGTGTCTTGATTCTCTGTTTCTAGCCACTCAGTCAGTAGTTTAACTTTCTAGTGATTCGCGCCGTAAACTATTTATATCTACAATATATTAAAAGTGGGGATTGGAGAGAAACTTTTGAATATCACTTTTACCCTTACATATTTAGCTATATGCTCAATATACACCATAGCTTACAAAAAGAAAAGAAAAAATCGACAAATTGCGTGAATATGTTATATTTATTACTTTCACTTACTTAAAAGTTGTTTTAATAAACAGTTACATATAAATATACTAACTTTAGATAAAAACGGAATATCAAATAATTCAATTTATTACCTTTAATATGATAATTAATAATTATTATAGCTTTCAAAAATTAAGTCAATTAATTTTCACTAAACACAATTATTACTAATTATTAGTATACAATTATATATAATTCACTATGGAATATCAAATGTTAATTACGGAATATCAAATGGTGTAATTTATTTCAATGACAAGCTAATTAGATTATTTCCTAGAGAAAGTGAAGAATTTGTCAACTTTGACAAAACAATAGATAGTATAAATCAATTTTATTAAGAGGAGTTCCTAAATACATTGCTACCAAATGATATCTCATCACATAAGTTAATCTTAAAAGATATTGTCCAGTGATGCTCTTGAGGAATTTGGACCCATCCAACGATCTTTGCAATGGAACAAGAATGATTTGTTGTAATTTCAAAAAACATATTATCAATGCAGAAATAATCGTTGGACAACGTACTCGAAAACAAGTTTTCCTTCCATGCTTCCCATTAATCCCAACAAATGATGAAGGATATTTATTTAAATTCAAAAGGAATCAATTTTCAATACGTCTATATTTTGCAATTACTATTAACAAGACTTAAGGATAAACAGTGCCTGCTGTTGGAATATACATTTCTAAATATGTATTCTCTCACGAGCAACTATATATTTCATTTTCTTGAGAAGTTTCTATACAAACAACAAAAGTCTTGGTAAAAGTAAAAAATAATAAGAAGAAACGATGTGGGACGTTGACAAAATATTATTTATAAAAAAGTGTTATTGTAATAATAAAATTACTTTTAAGTTTATCCTACATTTTCACATTACACAAACGCGCACACAATTTAAATTGGGATTAGAATCAAAGTACTTGTATAGATGAAATATACAAAAATTTAAAAGCACTGTTAGTACTTCTTAAACATTACGCATGATACAAAAAACATGCAACACATGTGCTTTCTACTAGTATAACAAAAAATACAACAATCATGGTACATGTACAAAGAATTTTGCTTTGATAGATTGCAAACTGATACAATTTAATTGGATGTTAGACAAAAATGAACTTCAAATCAGCCATTTCAGCATTGCCACCTCACCATCTATAAAAATTTCGGTATATTTCATCTATACAAGGAGTTTGTTTCAAATCCCAATTTAAATTGTGTATTCATAAGGATGAAGCCTTTATGTTCCATTTCATAATCTTTTTCTCCCAAGTCAAAAAATAAGTCTACACTAGAAGAACAAAAACTGCATAGTTATCATGATCTGGTATGAGCAGGGGCGGACCCAGGATATTTGTCCAGTGCGGGCGGTATCAGTAAAAAAGAAAAAAAAATATAACACAAGCATTATACTAAAATGAAATACCTTACAATTGTTCTTTACGAGTTTTCATACTTTGATATCTTTGTACAATCGCCTCATTATCAATCTTTAAGAATATGTCTTTCTCCACATAAACAATAAGGCGATCATTCATTCACTTATCTCCAATTCGATTGCACAATCTATTCTTCACAGTGTTCATGGCAGAAAATACCCTCTCTACCGTAGGAGTAGCAACCAGAAGAATTAGTGCCAAAGTCAAAAGCTTGTAAACCATTGGATATGATCTGCTCTTATTTGTCAAAACTAACTACTGTGCGAGAGCACTGAGACCATTTAATTCTTCAAACTCTTTGTCAGAGAGGACATCGAAAATGTAATTATCAAGTTGATCGTCAAGTGTGAAGAGATCTACTTCTGAAAAATCTTGTGGATAAAACTTAGCAAGTTGAATCAACTTTCTTTTATCAAAAGCAGAGAATGAATTTTGTAGACATAGACAAGCTACACAAAGGAACAACTCGGTATTTGCCTCTGAGAAACGATCATTCAATTCTTGAAGTTGCATATCTATGACAGAATAGAATAAATCTACCCGAAAGTGATGCAAGTTGGTCATTTGTGGAGGATTACGATGATGGCGACCACCATGTGCAGAATGCATAAACATAACATCCATGTTTGGGACATTGATATAATGATGCTCACAAAAAGAAGAAACGTGTTGCAAGAAAGAATCCCACCCATCATCTCTCATAAGTTGGAGTCTCTTTTTGCAAATTTTCACCATGTCCATTGCATTGACAATGTCTTGATCTTTCTTTTGTAATGCATTTGACAAATCATTTGAAATCCTCAAGATACTTCTCATTAAATGTAGATTAAATGCAAAATCAAACGATTGTATTGACTCAAATAAATTAAATGCATCATTTTTTTGATCACAAGTACTTGATCCATCTTCTTCAATTATTCCAAGTACATCAATAATAGCCGTAAACATGCTAATCAAGCTAACCAAAGAATTATAATGTGATCCCCAACGTGTATCACCTGAACGCTGAAGAGTGGTTTCTTGATTAAGACCCCGTCCACTTAAAATATCACCATTCTCCAATGCCTCAACAATAAAATCTGATTGTTTATCTCGAAGAAGATCACAACGTTTAGCAGATGCTCCAACATTGTTTATCACGTTTGCAACCACACAAAAGAAATTAGTAATCGGTCTATTCTTCTTTGCCACATCTACAAGAGCTAGTTGAAGTTGATGTGCAAAACAATGAATGTAAAAAGCACAAGGGTTCTCATTTAAAATGAGTGCTTTGAGACCATTAAACTGACCATGCATATTACTTGCCCCATCATAACCTTGTCCCCGTAAATTAGAAATGCTTAAGTTATATCTAGAAAATATCTTATCAATATCAGCCTTGAGTGAGACAGCTGTGGTAGTGGACACGTGTTCAAGACCTATGAAACGTTCATTTACAAGCCCATTTTCACATAACGCAACACAACTGACATTTGCTCCTTCATTGAAATATCACGAGATTCATTAACTAAGATAGCGAATAATGAATCACCAACATCTTTGATAATAACATTTATCGTTTCAGTAGCACAAACACTTACTATATCCTTTTGTACCTTAGGGGATGTTAATTTTCAATTTTGGAGTGCATTTTCAAATGTCACACACTTAACCTCATGATTATGATCAGATAGAAATTCTAATTGAACTAGAAAGTTACCTGGATTCAAAGAATTCTTAGATTCATCATGGCCCCGAAATGAATGCCCTTGCCTCAACAGAACTCGAACACAATCAATTGATGCAATAAGACGGACACAATATTCATTTCTCATTTGTTCTGACTGCTTGAAGAAAATTGTTTGAATGTGTTGTTCTGGATTCATCAAAGCTTCACACTTAATGCGAGCTTGATTGTGTGAGTTATTATGCTTTCCAACATGAGTACCAAGCCTCTTTTTATCTTTCCAATACGTGAATCCTTCACCAACAAATGAGTCGCCTCCACCTTGTTTCCCACTACTTGTTTTAAAAAGATAATAATACAAGCAAAAAGCTACCTCTTTTGCCACACTATATTCCAACCAACCTTTAAACTCGTTAAACCAAGATGGATTAAATCGTCTAGATTCTTTTTCTCCAAATTTTCTTTCTTAAATTCATGGTTAAAGGGCTGACAAGGACCTTTTTGCATATATGCTCTCCGAACTTGATCTCTAATATTAGAATTGTAATTCAAGATTGGAATCCTTAATCCAGGATCGGTGGGAAGTTGTGTAACATCAAAATCGTCTTCATTTAACGTCTCTTCATTAACATTTTCCGCAACCTCTATAGCTTTTCTTTTATAAAATCTTTCCATAACTGAATGTAATAAATAGGAATTGGAATGTGAGAAATCAAAATAAAAGAAAATGACCATGTTACCATTTACCAACAAAAATTCAATATCAAATCATGTTATATCAGGTGACTTCCATCTTCACTCTACACCTATGAGGTCGAGTCTTGACACTCGTTAAAAGAAACTCTGCATGATTTAAATGAGCTCAAACTAGTTGCTACCAGTTTCATCTCAATCAAGATTCATCAGTTAACTCCCACCAAAATAACCACAAAAGGAAAAAAAAAAGATTAAGCAATCTCAACTCCTACCAAAACAACCACAAATGAATGAAAATGAAAGTCTCCCAACAAGGAACTACTATATTAACAAAGAGATAGCATTAGCATCACTGCACCACCTCCCTCTTTAGACAAAATGGAAACTAACTCAATAATTTACCTGTAGGCTGTAGTTACTTATTCACATAATCATATTTCCTCAAAATTTCCTACACGGCTACACCCTAATAAATAGCAAGCTGGCAACTGCCAAACTCAAAACATAATACACTAATACTGATACAGAAGGGCGAGCATTGCATTTGCATATACTCAACAATCAGGCCTCAGCAATAGCAATTAACAGATGACAAATTACAATAACATTAACAGATAACCCAAACTCAAAATTTTCCCAAATCTCAATAGACAATAGTCAATAGCTTATAGCAGTCAGCAAATGACAATATAAGACGAAATGATGAATATTGAATACCAGCAGGCAGCAGCAATTGAAATTTTAAAAAACTTACTCGGGCAGAAACGGGAAATGGAATGGAGCGGCGGAGCGGGAACAGGCGACGGTGAAAGCAGGAGCGGCGGAGCAGCCAGCAGGCGACGGTGCGGACTTGCAGCAGCTTCTCAAATCGTGCAGCACGGTGCGTGGATGCAGACAGCAATGGCCGACGTCGGCGTGGATGAAGGGGCTGATGCGTGCGTATTGGGTATTCTCTGTTGATGTTGTAGACTGTTGGTGTATTTAAATGTAAATCAAGGTTGCATCTTTCCTATTTTGGGCCAAATGATTGGCCCACTTGTTTTTTTTTTGTGTTGGGTTGTTGAAAAAAATTGGGGCAGCCCAAAGTCCAGGGCCTTAACTGGGTCCGCCCCTGGGTATGAGTGAGTAAAGTGACCTTGCATTTGCTATGGCAGGAGTAGTCTTCGTCATAGGTATTCATGCATAATCATGCTTGGTGTACAATCATGGATAACAATCTTATTGATAATATGTCATGTGGCAAACTGTTATTGGATAATTTGTTATTTTTGCAATCAACGGTTTTTTGACAACTTATATATTGTCAACCACATTTTCATCCATGATTGTACAAATGGATTAATCCATTCATGGATGACCCACGTAGTTTTCTCCCCTCGTGGGGCTCTTCCTTTGTAAAAAACAAGGGTTTTCTTCATTCCAAGAAGTGCAACACTTGATCCACTACAGTACACTAATCTATCTTTTCCTGTAGCTTTCCAACAACCTGCACCAGTTGCTCACTTTGTTCTTAGTCCAGTTGGGTATTTCCTGTATCTTAAGCTGAAGAAATACCATTCTTTTTCTCCCATTTTCGCCACATCTGTTCAAAGAAAACATAAGTAATTAATTAAGTGAATGGATTTGTTGCCCAGAACTCTACGGATTAAAGAAAAGTCTTAACAATCTTACAGTTATTTGATGGCGTTAACTGAAAGGGCATCTAAAAAATAAATGCAATAAACTAAGAGAGATGTCTGAAAGTTTTAGGTAGGAAGGTGCATACAACTTTCTAGTTTTGAGCTTCAAGTTATAGAATTAAAGCACTAATGAATGCTATGAAATATATCTATGATTAATGCAGATGTAGCATTGACAACATAGCCCACATGATCCCAGAATCTTTATTGTTCAAATGAATGTAGGAATTCAACTGCTAAAAGCAAATGCATTGCGGTCGAAAAAAGTTAATTGTGTCAAATGTAAACCGAGTTTAAATTTGGAACTGAAATAAAACGTCTTCAATGTTGAATTTAAATCGTTTTAAAACCGAGTTAATTATTGAAGTACATATTAGTTTACTATTTGCTTACTCAAATTTAAAAATTAAAAAGTTACTCACTACTCACCCATCTTTAAAAAATGTTATCCATTCATTATTCATACCAATCTCTTCCGTCCACGTAGGGCCGGTCCTGTGATTTTCGGGGCCCGAGGCGAACTCCCAAAATTGGGCCCTCCAAATCAACGTAAATGCAAAATCCAACAGTGTATTATGCAACGTATTGCTAACTTAACACTGAACAATAGAACAACAAACAAATATAAAGAACAAAAGATTTATATTAACCGACAAAAGTTCAAACAATTAGTTAAATTATATTCGTCTAGCTGTTTTAACGGCAAAAACATTAGTCAAATCTGAATAATTTAGCTGTTTTAACCATAATTAGCCCAAAAAACAATTACAAAATATCTCAATCATCTCACAATTAAAGTATTCAATATAATGACTACGTACGTCTGTGCAATTGATCCTACATGCAATCTTTGAACATCCATATAAGCCCACCAAGCCACAATTATATAAGCCGACAATGCTTCAAACATTTTCAATATATTCAATATCAAGTTAGGGCAAGTCATTACTTACTTGAGAAGTAGAAAATTGACGAAAATTATGGAATCACACCCTATTCCACCGTCAAATCAAAAGTTCACATTAACTGTAATTAAGTTACATAAGCAATGTAATCAAATTCCCAGTATCTAACACATAAATAGACTGCAACAAGAACTAAATTCGCGCATCTAGCATCATTTCACCACATCAATAGTGAAAGAATAAATTTACACTAAGAAAGTATACAAAATTTCAAGAAACATTTTAGAATACAATCGTCACAAACAAAGCATATAAATTTGACAGTGAAGAGAACCTGAGGCAAGGATATCCTTCAAGTCATCTGCGGAGGGGGAGGTGTTGCCACCTAAACAGGCCAACAAGTAAGCCGCAATAACCTTCATTTCTATTCAAGAAAAAATGGAAAAAACTAATTCACGAACCCAAACATTCAGTTAAACAAACCTAATTACCAGTCAGTATGTATAAAATGGCTGAAATAAAGGGAAGAAGAGTGGAGTGAAGTCTGGAAATACAGTGTCCTGTCCGGCGTCGGCACAACTTGAAAAAGGCTTCGATAACTTGGATTGGATTCTTGAAATTTTGAATTGTTGAGACTTGAGTGGGGAGAAGATGGCGACGGGGGGTGAACTGAATTCGATTAGGTTATTTAAAAAGGGGGGGGGGGGGAGGGGGCAAAATTGAGTGAGGCCCTAAGGTGTTGGGTTGGGCCTGACTTAAAAAAAATAGGGGGCCAAAAAATGAGGCCCCTTCCGCTTTTGGGCCTGAGGCGCTGGCCTCATTGGCCTCGCCCCAGAACCGGCCCTGCGTCCACGATGACTAAAGAATCATCACCAATTTTTCAGATTTTTCCATAGCCACTGACATTAAAGAAGAAACTAGAAGGAATCAATTTTATTAAATCATCACTTCCAATTTAGAAGACTCTGGAAGGATAAGCAAGTTGCTGAATTTATTTCCATGGAAGAACTATCTAGAATATAATATGCATGAAGAGAAAAATATATTACCGCCATTTGAAGAATTCTCTAGAAAATTAAAACCACCAACTTCAACTTATATATGTGTGTGTGTGTGTGTTTCATGTGTGTGAAAGTGGAGAGTATGAGTGAAGTATTAGTGTGTGATAAGCACAGAAAGAGAATGAGAAAGAGAAGCAACGAGAGTGTTTTGTAAGAAGATAGTAAGCGGCTAGAGAGAGAGAGTTGGTGGAATATTTTGATAAGTAGACACTGCATTAGTTTGAGTATCAAAGTGTGTGTTTCATGTACATTAAAATTGTATAGAGTGCAAAACTGTCCTAATAAAATATCATTTTTTTGGTATTAAATTCAACAATTTGGTATCAGAGTTAGATGGTTGGGAACGAATTTTTGGGCTTTTTGAGATTGTGCACAAAAAGAGATTATGAAGTTTTTGTAAAGCTTGCTTGCTTACGAGGAGGTAAATCAAGTCACGATAAACGATTTGCAAGTGGTAGGTGAGTAAAGAAGCTCAATAATCAAAATTACAGCACATGACAAACTTGCATGGAATCGTATCTTCAAGGGCAAGACTTGTGAGAAGTAGTTGGTGAAAGTGAGGTAATACCACAAGAAGAGGCCGGATCTTTGAAGAAATGAAGAACTAAAGTGGGTAAGGCCATGTTCGTTATAAAGACAACAATTGAGGAAGAAATATTGGAGCATTTAAGAGATAAGACTACACAAAAAAAAAAAAAAAGCACCGGACACTCTAGCCATTCTATTTTCAAATAAAAATGACTTGAGGTTGTAATTGTTGAAAAATGAGCTACTCTCGATCACTCAAGGAGAACAAACGGTAAGTCAATATTTTAATAAAGCTAAATATGCTTGTCGCAAAATTTCAGAATTAGATTTTTCATGTAAGATTTCAGAGTTTACAATGAGAAGAATAATTAAACATGGTCTAAGACCTGAATTTAGAGGATTCATTGCTGCCATACAAGGTTTGCCGAGCAACCTTCACTGGTCAATCTCGAAAAATTGCTAGCCGACCAAGAAGCTTTAACCAAACAAATGTTAGGATTCTCAATAAAAAAGAAGAAGAAGCACTATATAGTTATAAAAGAAGAGGTCGACACCGTCAACAAAATAATAAAGAACTAAAATAAGATAAATTTAATAGACTATTAAAGGAAGCTATGAGAAAAGGAGAGTTCAACAAAATCGCAACAAAAGAGGCCAGACTTTCAAAGAATATCAACGAACTAATGGCTTGTATTTTGTATGTGGAAAACGAGGTGTGGCCATTATGCTAGAGACTGATTGTTTAAGGAGCCAATAGAAGGCAATATAACAACCTCCAATGAGCAAGAGAAATATAATAGTAAAGAATAATGGGATGTTGTGGCATCTACGATAGTAATTGAACAAGCTTGAGAAAATAAAATCAATTCAAGTATAAAGTATGAATCAACATTAGTTGTGGTTCTTCCTCAACAAATGGATTGCGAAGATGATTGGATCGACGACTCAGAAGAAGATGATTAGATCAATGGTTCGGGAGAGGACATCGTGATTCATGAAGAGTCTTTTTGGTAGACTCCGCAGAGGGAGGAACTACCAGAGTCAAAAGAAGTTTTTGAAAAAGCATATTTTAGCAAATACTGCAAAGGGTTGAGTAGCTAGATTTAAAGGAAACAAAAGACAAATTGCAAGATGAGGTCACGGAAGCACAACGAAGCATTGAGGGATCTAACGATCTACAAGTATCAAATGTTAAGGAAGAGTTTATAAGAACCACACAGACTCCTGAGCAAAATGTCGTGGATCAGGAAACATTAGTGGATGATCAACATAATCTACAAGAAGATATTGATGTACGTCAAAATTCACAATCACAAATAAGAAAGTTAAGTACACATGAGAAATAAAAAATCAAGAATATTAACCTAGAAATAAAACGGAGAGAAAAGTATGAAAGAGCTAAACATATTTAAAGGAGCAGATGCATTGAATGAAGAATCGAGCATTTCAAAATTTGTCGAGGCAAAGTTAGACATGACAAATAAAAAAGAGTCAAAAAGAAAAGTTGGTACTAAATGGGAGAATTGAAGAATCATTACCAATTTCCCAGATTTTTTCATAGCCACCGACATTGAAGAAGAAACTAGAAGGAATCAATTTTATTAAATCACCACCTCCAATTTAGAAGACTTTGGAATGAAAGTTGCTGAATTTTATTTCCATGGAAGAACTATCTGAATATAATCTGCATGAAGAGAAATATATATCATCGCCATTTGAAGAATTCTCCAGAAAATTAAAACCACCGACTTCAACTTATATGTATATATAACTCTCGCAAGAGTGCTTTGTAAGAAGATAGTGAGTCGTTAGAAAGAGTCATACAAGAGAGTGAGTTGGTGGCATATTTTGATGAGTATACACTACATTAGTTTGAGTATCAAAGTGTGTGTTTCATATGCATTAAAATTGTATAGAGCCATGGGCGGAGATAGGGGTGGGTTGTAGCCCACCCTTGCCCAAGCCCAATTTATGTAAAAAAAATTGGTTAAAGCCCAATTTAGCCAGCTATCCAATCCAATAGCCCACTGTCCTAGCCCCTTCCAAATTGAAAATCCAATTTGCAAGCCCAAGCCACATAAAATTAAACCCAATTCCCACCCAAACTAAATCATCGTGCCTCCTGTCTTTCTTCTTCCATCTCTCCCAATTGGAGAGACCCAATTTTTCAAAACATCGTCTCTCACAAACTCACACCTTTTACTTGGAACGAAAGCAAAACCCTCTCTGACTCTCTCAAATTCGAAACGGCCAAACCCTCCCGACTCCTATCAACCTGTCCACCGTCTGCCGAAGTCTGAACGTCGTCTGTGAGAAAGGCATTCTCACAGATTCACTGTTCAATTTAATAAATCTGGTAAGTTACGGTGAAAATCGGCCCTGTAGCTAGCCCCATGTTCTGATGTTCTTGACTCTTCATTTGTGTTTAATTTCCCTTGTGTGTGCAGTCTGCAGTTCAGTTGTGAGTTGTGCTTCAGCCTTCAGCTTCACCTCTTCAGGCTTCAGCTGTTCAGCCTGCACTCTATAGTGAGGTATGTTTGTGGCCTTCAATTGTGTGTGAAGTGCAGTAATGCAGTTAGAATGTTAGATGGAAAAGTTCGGTGATATTTGATAAAATGAAAAAGTTCAGTGATTAATTGTGTGTGTGTGTGTGTGTGTGTGTGTGTGTGTGTGTGTGTAGTGCAGTGCTGTAAATTTGTAATGCAATTAGAATGTTAGATGTAGGGCACATTGAAGGGCTGTTAGTTGCTAAAATGGAAAAGTTAGTTTGACAATTTAGCCAATAGCAATTTAACGTATGATAATATGATATAATGATAGGAATTTATAGGATATTGAAGGTTTTTTTTTTTTTTTTAGCTATAAAACATAGATTGTATTATAGATGAATTTAGCTATCTACATTTTATTATAGATTAATTTTATGCTATAAAATATCGTCGGGTACAATCGTAATATGTAACGTTATATTACAATTTTTCTGGTTACATATAAATTTTATTTGTACATTCAATTTAAAATTTTTTTGCCTCCCGTACCCTTAATTCCTGGCTCCGCCCCTGTATAGAGCGCAAAATTTTCTTAATAAAGTATCATTCCTTTGGTATTAAATTCAACAAGGACTCCATCAACACCACGTAGGATTTTCGCCATTCCATGTAGATATTTTTATTCATGTGGACAAATGTAATTGGTGTGAGTGATGAATTAGTAACTTTTTTTTTTTTTTTTAAATATGAATGAGGAATGATTAATTTTTTAAATTTGGATAAAAAAGTAGTAGTTAAGAGCTTGCTTAAGATTTTTATTTATTTTTTTCCACCGATTTTTGGTGCCATCATTTATGAGGGGTAGAAAAAATCAGTGTTTGCTACTTTTTTTTATTTTATTTTTTTCTGAGCACCGATTTTGGTTTAAAAATCACCCAAAATGAGTGGGGTAATTTTGACCGATTCTTTCAATCCACCAAATCGACGATTTTTTTATCATTTCTTATATTCTCTTCTAATTTGGCTTCTAAAAAATTATTATTTTCAATCAACATATTTTATTCAAAACTAACTTTTAAATAAAAATATATTAATTAAAAAATCATTTATAGGCAAAAGAATTATATTATAATTAAAAATACATTATAAGCAAAATTTTATTTATAAGATAAAGCCTCTTTTATGTAAAAAAAAAATTGTTTATAAAATAAAAATATTACTAGCAAGACAAAAATTTACTCGTAAACAAACAGTTACTTATAAGAAAAAAAAAATCACTTAAGAATTATTTAAAAGTACGAGCTTATAATTTGTAAAGTTTACCCATAATTAAAAAGTACTAACTTAAAATTTTAAGCAAATATTTAACTTTATTTAACATTTTAACTTAAATATTAAATTATATGTAAAAAAGTTAACTATAAGTAAAACATCATTTATGAGTAAGAACATTTTAAACAAAAAATTATAAACTGAAAATCTCACTAAAGGAAATATATGTAATTTTATTCTTTTAATTATTTTTTTCGGAATTGTTGAATAATAAACCCTCAAACATTGGTTGGACTATTTTAAAAGTTGCTACAAAAATCCCTCAAAATCAATACTTTAACAAACGATCAAAATCGATACTTTAAAAAATGCTCTTAATCGATATCCCGAAACTCCCAAGCAGGCCCAAAGTAAAGTTGAGTGAGTACTAATTTTATTAATTTTTTTACCTTTATGTCTTAAAAAGAAAAGTGTCGAGTTAATTCTCCCAATGGTAACTGAACTCATGTTTAGAACTTCGATTACTCAGTGAACTTTAAGATGTCGAGTTTTGATCACTAAACTTATCCAAACATTGGACGTTACTTAGTGGCATAACATTTGTTTCAAACCTTTAACAGAATTAGTGACGTGACTAAAAAAATGTATATGTGACGCTCCGACATGCTATTAACACATTGACACGTAAGAGTGCGTCTTTCATTGCTCATTAAATTTTGAAAAATGTCTTTAATTGCTAACTAGCTCAATAAACTATGGGGTGGTCGAATTTTAACCACTAAAAATTTAAAGCATTTTTCATTACTCACTAAACTTTTAAAACGTTTTCGATTACTCACTAAACATTGAAAACATCTTTAATTGCTTACTAAACTTTGAAGTCAGACTATTGTTCATTAAACAATGTGTATCACAAGCGCACATATCGTATAATAGTAATAAAGTGGATAAACGAGTTAGGATTGTTGATTCTATAAGAAATGATTACTCAATAATTAAATTTAATTGTAACGTATTTTTATAGAATTTTAAATTATTTTCATCATTTGAAAAATTTAAGTTTATTGTATGATTCGTTGTTAAAATTATATTAAATTAAAATCTGAATTTTGTTGTTTCATTGTAAAATCTATTTAATTAAATTTATTGTATGTTTCGTTACAAAAACCCAAATTTTAATTAGAATTATTATCCGTTGCAAAGCAAAATCTATTGTTTTGTTTTCAAAACTCAAATTTTATTTTAATTTAATTTTAACGACGAAATACACAATAAAGTTCAGCAGCTCGTGAGATCGACAAATTGGACTCGTTTATCCACTTTATTATTTTTATGCGATCCTGCTTTTGCTGTGTACATTTTTAACAGACAATAGGTCAACATCATTTTTCTAAGTTTTGGGGCTAAAATTCGATCACTTCACAGTGTAATGAGCAATCGAAAATCTTTTCAAAGTTTAGTGAGTAATGAAAGATGTTTTAAAAATTTTAGTGGCCAGAATTCGACAACTTTAAAATTTAATAAGCAATCGAAAATATTTTTTAAATTTTAATGGGCAATTAAAAACGTATATTAAAATTTGTGAATAATGAAAAATGTTTTCTCACGCGACAATTTATTAAAGATGTGACTGGCACCGCATTTGAAAGCCTTGAAACATGCTAGTCTGGAGTCAAATGCAATGCAACAATCAAATTGAAACCTCAATCTATAAATTCATCTTTGAAATTATCGAGCAGCAAAAGATTCATTTGTAGAGGTTTATACACAGAGTTATAGAGAGTTTGATTTGAAGGATGCATTTGAGCGAGAACGAGGGGATAGAGAACAACACCTTCGTGGTGACTGGTGGGCTGGGTTTCGTGGGTTCGGCTCTCTGCTTAGAGCTCGTTAGAAGAGGCGCTCGCAGGGTTCGAGCCTTCGATCTTCGCACGGAGTCTCCTTGGTCCAATGATCTTCGCCGTCACGGCGTTGACTGCGTCCAGGGTATATTTTCTTTAGACAATTTATTTATTTATTTGGGTTCTCAGGTTGCATTTGAAACAGATTTGATTGAGAATTTGTATAAAGCTTCAAATTTTTTATTTTTCCCGGTTGATGGAGGCGACTAGAACTGAGAGTTTAAGTGTATCCGTGTGCGTATATCTATAATTTTCAATGATTTTTTCATGAATTTGTCCAATACTCAGTGTGTAGGAAAAGTTTGATCTTATAGAAGTTTGTTGCTTTTATTTTTCTGAACATTTTTTTATACCTCAACGTTTTTCATTATTTATTAAGCAAGTAGAGGAGTAACGGAGGATTGAGGAACTGAGATAATTATTATTCTTTGCTAATTAATGAGTTAATTATTACTGATTTTACATAATGTTAGTTGTATAACTTGATGATTAGTAAGTGTTGAATGTATATGCACCAGAATAAATAAAACTGATCAGCATCAGAAATTCAAATGTCTGGGTTTACTATAAGGATGCCACAGAACAGTGGGATCAGAATGTGTGAAAACAGGACTTTGTAGATATATTCATTTATAATTTTAGCTTATTGATCATATTATCATGATATGGTAATTTTCAACTTACCTCGTTTATCAAGATCTTTCTCATAAAAAGAATGCAATGTTTCCCAAATGTATCATAGGAGATCCTGGAGATTTTGTGTGATCGGTGTTGCGTTGGTTTTTAGCTTCCTTCCTTCCGCAAGGACTTATATTAAATCTAATTCATTCATAATTTATAACTTTTAGGGGATATTTCTCACAAACAAGACGTTGAAAAGGCTTTACGCGGGGCAGGCTGTGTCTTCCACCTCGCTTCGTATGGCATGTCTGGCAAAGAAATGATTCAGTATGGTCGTGTAGACGAGATAAACATAAACGGAACCTGCCACATCCTCGATTCTTGCCTGGATAATGGGGTTCAGAGACTGGTATATGTGAGCACCTACAATGTTGTGTTTGGTGGAAAAGAAATTGTGAATGGCAACGAAAGCTTACCTTACTTCCCCATGGACGACCACATCGATCCATATGGCCGTAGTAAATCTATAGCTGAACAATTAGTCCTGAAGAGCAATGGGCGTCCCTTCAAGTATGCTGTAATATCTTTACTTTTAAGCAACACACACATAATCTTGATGTTACATACTAAGATTGAATGTTTGATATAATGCTTCTCTTAGAGAAACTTTTAAAAGTTGTTTCAGAAGCTGTTTGATTTCCTTATTATATGATTTCTCATGATGTGCAGAAAGAAGAAAGGAAAATGTCTCTATACCTGTGCAATCCGTCCTGCTGCCATATATGGACCAGGTGAAGAAAGGCATTTTCCAAGGATCATAAATCTTGCTAAGTTAGGTCTTCTTCCATTTAAAATTGGCACAACGAGTGTAAAAACAGACTGGGTTTATGTGGATAACCTTGTATTGGCCCTGCTCTTAGCTAGTATGGGACTTTTGGACGACATTCCTGGGAGAGAAGGACACCCAGTTGCTGCTGGTCAACCTTACTTCATATCAGATGGTAAAATTGGCGTACATTTCAATATCATTTATGTTAATGAAAATTGGGCTGGACCGACTAAAACTTTTAAGTACTAAAAATCTGTCTCTGATGGCTTCTTTGATGAGAAGGCTGCAGAGACACTAACTTTATCTAGTGCTTCTTGTTGAGATCCAATATTTTCTGATTGATTAATAATCATCAGTATATGGTTTTTCTTTCATTCACAGGGTCTCCAGTCAACACTTTTCTATTCATCCGCCCACTACTCAAAAGCCTGGACTATGACTTGCCGAAGATGTCATTAGCTGTTCCACATGCTCTTTTTCTAGGAAACTTATTTTCGGCTTTCTACACAGCTTTGTATCCATGGTTGAGTAAGAAGTGGCTTCCTCAGCCCTTGATCCTTCCTGCTGAAGTATACAAGGTACCATACCTAGATTTTCCTCCTTTCCTTTTCTTTTATGGTCTATTTATTACAGATATCTAGTGATCTTCTTGTGTACCATCCTCTCACTGAAATAAATCGACCATAGAAGCATAATATGACGTTATGCATGATTAGGGATAATTGTAGCAAAAGCTCCAAACTTTCGAAACATTAACAAGACTTTTCCCAAGTTTTTGATTTGTTGCAGCTGTCATCCCTAACCTTTTCAAACGTTGCACGTGAGGGCCCTTTTGGACGGTTTTCATCCATTTCTCTGACATTTGACCACTAAAATAAAAAATTGACCACTTTCTATCAAAATAGGGGAGGCCAAAATGATAACGTACCATATTTCCATAAAATAATTAAAAAGTGAGGCCCAAAAAAATATATATATACAAGAAAAAGGAAATGTATTTCTTTTCCCCCACCCCCACCCCCACCCCCACCCCCACACACAAGCCCAACCTCTCAACCTAAAACCAGCAATATGCCACCGTCACGCCCACCGCCCGACGACCACCACCACCATTGTGAACACCAATCCCTTGTTGATTCTTTATTCTTCTTTGAGTGGACACCAATTTCTATCTTTCACCTCGAGAACAATAACTTCATTAATCCAGTGCTACTTTGCATTTCATTATGATTATCAGCTGACTTTTGTCCTCAGAAAGACAACATTTTCAAACCTTCAATACACAACATGATGTTATCGTCAACTTCCATTCACCTTTCATAATTTTCTTGAGTTTTTACAGATCTAAAGGAAATCCATAAAACATCCCTAGGCTAAGGAGGTCTGGGTCCACTATTATTGAACATTACCAGAAAGTGGGCCTTGAAATTGGAATAGAAACCATAGGAGTCACATTCATGTTGAACCATTTTCAAAACCCAAATTCCACTTCCCTTTAATGAGCCTAAGTCAATACAAAGACATCAAGAAATGGTGTTCACGGTGATGGTGGTGGTTGTTGGCGGTGGCAGATTTTTGGTTTTGGGTTGAGGGTTGAGGGTTTGGGCTTGTGCGTGGGGGTGAGGGTGAGGGTGTGGGAGAGGGAGAAGAAGATACATTTTCCTTTTTCTTTTCTTTTCTTTTTTTTGCCTTTTTAATTATTTTATGAGAAAAATATTAAGTTACCATTTTGCCCTCTCCTATTTTGGTAGAAAGTGGTCAATTTTGTATTTTAGTGGTCAAATGACTGAGAAATGGATGGAAACCGTCCAAAAGGACCTCACGTGCAACGTTTGGATAGGTTAGGGGTGACGACTGCAACAAATCAAAGATTTGGAGAAGTCTGCTAATGTTTTAAAGGTTTGGGGCTTTTGCTGCAATTATCCCTGCATGATTATGCCTTCTCATTTTTACATTGGCTTATCATGTATAGTTTTATATCATTAATCCTCATGATTATGTATTTTTTATTAAATGGGATGGTAATGAAACTCTTATAGAGTTTATATGGGAATGGACGTGTTATTTTGTGATGACATCGTGCAATTAGTAGACATTTATATTTTTTTGAGACTGGCAACAGATTTCTCACAGGTTTTTCAGTATCATTTTTCTTTTGTTTAAAGATAATGACTACCACATACTGCTGCCAAGAATATTTAATTTTTTTCAAAGGAAATGTAACATATTAATTATGGTATGCGCAAACTGCAGCCCGCAATAAAACCGGAATACAATTGACTCAGTGGGCATTCAACTGGGAAATAACTGTAAATGACACCAGTTGGTGGGTCACTTTATTCCCCTATCGGGGTATAAAGCAACAAGTGCCACAAACAACATCCGGGACGAGTGTTACAATGTCAAGGAAGAGAACAGCATTATGAACTAATGAAATTCAGAACTTGTGCTGCCTAGATTTCAGTTAAACCTATTTTCCAATTATTATCGACACCTCTTTCTTCTATCTGGAAGCTAGAAAACGACTGGCACTAGCACGATGATTGGTTCCCTTCAATTTGCAAGAAATTAAGTTTGCTGCTTTTGTAGCTACCAAAGGTTGCTCAAATGGGAGTTTCATTCTGAGTTATTGCTTATCATTAAGGCTTGTTCTTTTCTATCTTTTGTTGCATTGGGTTTATAAGTTGTCGAATAATTTATGCCACTTCAGCTATGATAAACTTCTTGTATTTTGGCAGGTTGGTGTAACCCATTACTTCTCTTTCTTGAAGGCAAAGGAGGAACTGGGCTACATTCCAATGGTGAGTCCCCAAGAAGGTATGACTGAAACTATTGCATACTGGCAAGAGAGGAAAAAGAGAACACTGGATGGACCAACCATATACGCATGGCTGTTTGTTGTGATTGGAATGTTTTCTCTGTTTTCTGCTGCGTACATGCCTGATTTTGGTCCCGTTCCCTTGCTTAGAGCAATCGGCCTTTTCTTTGTACGCTCCATGTGGGGTCTAAAGATGTTTTTCCTTCTAGCTGTATCGGCACATATTGGTGAGGCTATATATGCTTGGAAACTTGCAAAAAAGGTGGATCCTGTGAATGCCAGAGGATGGTTTTGGCAGACTTTTGCTTTGGGAATATTTTCATTGCGTTTCTTGTTGAAGAGAGCCAAAACGTAGGTATATGTCTTTCCTTATAGCTTGCATGTACGATTGTACGTTCACAAAAAGGAAAATTGATGGAATAGACGCCAAACCTACCCCCTCCCAAAAAAAATCCTCATTTTCTTCTTCTTTCGTCTCGTATAACTTGTTGTAATGCTGTTAACCAGCTGGACAGCTGATTAGAGGGGAAAAGAGAAGGGGTGCGGAGTGTTTTGATTCGTGTTTAAGGAGTGGAGACCCTCCGAAAATTAGTTTTATGTCTTAATAAATCTATAATTATATTGGGAGAAAAATTTGACTGTCACTACCAAAAAGGGGACATTTTTTCTTTGTAGTTGGCTGCTCATACAACTATCTGTACAACAATCATTGCACCTTTGTGACTGTCCCGAAGGGTTGGTGAAAACTAATCAATTTGCAGACGTTCTAGATTTTCAGATAGATTTTTGTAAGAGTAATTCTATAGACTAGCACTGATATTGAATCAATAGTTTACATGACAATAAAATGATGGGAGTCAATTTTTTTTTTATCAATCTTTTATATTTATCCACATTTTTTTTTTCAAAAGATTCTATATTACATTTTTAATGATGGGAGTCAATTTTTTTGTTTATCAATCTTTTATATTTATCCACTTTTTTTTTTAAAAAAAAATGTTCTATATTACATTTTTAATGTTATGTAAATTTACTTAAATAAATGAGAATAAAAAATAAGTGTTAATTAAGTGTGTTTGATTGATATAATTTTTCACCCGGAAAATTTTTAAAATTTTCAATCTTTTCGTTTTCGTTTGGATTTGTTTTACAGGGAAATTGTCCATTAAAGTGATAATTATTTTTTCCAAATGATTATAAAATTTGTTTCCATTATCAAAAAATAAAAAATAAAATTCCTAAAAAATGCATTTTCCCACCAAAACGGTGGGAAAAACAATTCCTCAAATTTGAGGAAAATAGGCGCGTGGAGGACAGTCATGTAAAAAACTTTGCCTACAAAATTTTGTTGTTCAAATATGCAAAAATCAAGTTCCATGGAAAAAAATCACAATCGAACAGGCACTAAAATCATTCACTATTTATCCTAATTAAATGCTTTTGTATCTTTTTAGACGTTATATTTAAATAAAAATTCTGATATTCATAAAACATTTTGCGTTTGTTAGACGCCCTTTATTTCACCTAATTTATTTCTGCAATAGCAAAAACATTAATGGATAGGAAAAAGCAATTGACAGGCATGACACAAATTTTAAAAAACCCACACGTTTAAAACTAAATACCGTGTTTGCCCTCAATTTGTCATGGAAATTTACTTATTTGCCTTTCAATCTTTCTCTCCAATTTTGATTGGTAACTAGGCATTTATTTAAAGGTAAAATTGGAAAGATACATATCATAAAAGTAATAAGCAATTTTTTCTTGTTGACATGAATACTGCATATGTGGGCCCCATTATACCTATGCAAAAATTAAATTTTGTGAAATAAAGGGCGTCAACCATGCTCTTTATTTGCCATATGAATAGAATCTTCTAGAAGTGTATCAATACAAAAGTTTAACACAATGTATGGCAGTTATTAGTGAAAAATTGCAACTAGCAACAACTTCCATAGCTGGAGCCGTGTGTCTTCGTTGTCTTCAATTTCTTGATTTTCTTTAAGCATCTAGAAGTGGACACAAATATTCTGTGATCAATGTTAAAAATAATCTTTTAATGCATTGGTGGTTGGGGGCATTGATCGTAAATTTTGAGACTTTGATTTGAGCAATATTGAAATCTAATTACTTTAGGCAACGTCGTTCGATCATTTCTTTCAGGGTTTTTGGAATATTAATTGAAAAAAAAAAGGCATCCAATTTCATCTTCGTTGATGTTCAAAATGAACTATTTGTTGATTACCTTCGTTGATTGGGTTAAAGTTACTGGTAGAGACATGACATGATTGTTATTATGAAGAAGTCCGACTTAGGCCAAGCTGAGAGAGAACCAAGAATTGATTTCGCAGGTGAAATATATGGTTCATATAAGTGTAAGAATACCAATAAAGAAATCAAAAAAAAAAGAAAAAGGAAAGAGATGTATAGGCATTGGAACAAAAAAGTGTGTGCCCGTAAATTTACTTTGAATGAAAATAAACCGATAAATAATGATTATTGGGTTGTGAAAGTGAAATTTGGAATACATAATCATAACATTGTCCAGAACCATGATGGACATTCATACGCCGAGAGACTAATTGAGAAAGAGATTTTGATTTTAGTGGACAAGTCAAAGAGTCAAGTAGGATCGAAATATTTAATACGATGAAACAAAATGATAACAATAATTTCAGCAATTGAGGCATGTCTACAATGCATGTCAGAATCGTGGATTGTACGTATAACAGATCAAGTATTGCCCACCGTTGTTGTAGATAGTTGGTGTCATTTCTACTCATTTAACATTTTCATTGCTTTTGCACACTTGACAAAAGAACGCAAGGATAATTACACATGGGCTTTGGGGATTGAAGAGTCTAATGGATGTTACTATAACTTCTAGTGTAATTGCTACTAATAGAGAGTTGGGTCTTATGATGGCCATTGAAAAAATATTTTCAACACCAACTAATATTTTATGTAGATGGCATATTTCAAAAAATGTGTCGGGAATTGCAAAAATGGTATTGTAATATGACCATTGTTGTCAATAAAAGTTTTAAACTACACACTAGAGTTTTTATTGATTCCGATGCTGATCAAAATTGTATTAGGGAAGGTTCAATTCCTACAAAATATTTTGAAAAAACTACCGAGCGACTTTATGGAGCTAGTGGTAAAAAGCTCAATATCCAATATAAACTTTCAAATGCTCATGTTTGTAAAAAATACAGGGATCAAAAATCAAAAGAAATTATGTTCAAAATGTGTCTGCCAACAAATAAATTGTTCTTACTACCCTTGCCGACACTCAAAAGGAAGAATTGACAAAATCAACTTTATTGAAGTAAACTTTAATAAAGGCATCAGCTTTTCAAAAAGTCAGGACGGAAGGAAGAAAAATTGAAGCTCTTTTCTTTTATGGCAGACAAGTGGAAGATAAAGAAAAAGGCAATTCAAATCAAAACACTATTCAAGATTCTCCAATATTGCTCAAGAATTTTTCAAGTCCGGATTCTCTTTCTATAAATATGTATAGATTTCATTTTAGTTCGCAAGTTAGAATCAAGGAATTCTACTTCAAGAAAGTTTAAGATTTTGTAATGTTAAACTCTTATTTCAATACCTTGTATCTTTTTATCTTCAATAAAATTTCATCTTTTATCAAGTTTTTTTCTATCTTCACTTGTCTCTACAACCCCCCGCCCCCCCTTGGGCCTCTTTTGGTATCAGAGTCATAACTGAGTATTCTGAGAAAACTGTGTCAAACTACTGTTATTATTGTGTCATAGGTTATACTGGTATGTAGCCATAGATGTCTACTGAATAGACGTTGGTCAGCCTGTGTTAGCCGGAGTAGGCGTTTTGGGTGGTCTCGTTTGTAGGCTTTGGTAAAGCGTCAGTCCTACTTGTAGCATAGTGTCTACAGTGGTAAGATTACTATTTTCTTTCATTACATTCAAGCATGTCTTTTATGTCAAATTTGTTTAGTAAAGGTAGCGGTTCAAAAGAAGATAATCAATAATATGATGGAAGCATGTCAAAATACTTTCAAGAAAATAATGAAGAAATTGATCAAAATAATGGTGCATCATCATCATCTGCATCTGCATCTGCATCAAATGATATTTCAAATGAAATTAATTTAAAAGAACTTCAAATTGCTAAAATTAAACAAACTCTTCAAAATTGGACTATTCCAAAGATAGATAAGAGTTCTATCTATGAAATAGGAAAATTCGATTTTACTCAAAGTTATGTTATCAAAACTCTGGATCAGACTATTCCTATTAAGGAACATATTACTTCTGTAACGCCCCGGGTCCTATGAATCCGGATTGCCACGTCATCGTCTTTTGCCCTAAATTTAATAAAAAGATTTACGGAAATAACCTAATTTCTAAAAACATCACATTCATAATTGTAAACTTTGTCGGCAACCAAACAAATTTAAATAACTTAAGATAATTGTTTAAAGTTTAAATTCAAGTTTGAAATAACTAAAATAACAAATTAGGTTAATAATGTTCGAAATGCGTAAATTTCAAAAGTAAATAACTTCGACTATTAATTCATGTCACCACTGCCCATCACAGTCGACTGTCTCCGAAATCTACAAATATTGTTAAAATAACGGAATGAGTATTTCAAAGAAATGCTCAGTAGACTCATCGCCGATAATTAATTTACAGAATAATTGAACACATAATTATGCAAAATATACAGTGATATCATCATCATTGGCTTATTTTCTTGAAAATCATAGGCTCTTTAAAATCATAGAGTGTAGGTAGTCTTGTCTCATGCATTTAAGCACATAAGTTGTGCACAACATTCTCATCTTATCTCATAAGAGATACTCGTCTCTTCTCATGCATTAAAGCATATAAAGCATAACAACATCATATATCTCATATGACACATTATCATCTCATGCATTAAAGCATTTAAATCATGTAAATTCACATAAAACATGCAATTATAATTTAAACTAATTAATGGTGGCGAGTCTACCTCAATATTCTCGAGTTACATGAAAAGTGGAGTGGGAAGTAACCTCAATTTCCTAATCGTCCGTATGTTTCGTCTAGCCAAAATAGAAATTAAGTCTTGAATTAGTATTTCGAAATTTTAATTTTTTAAAAATGATAAAATAAAGTTTAGGGACTTAATTGAAAATTTTATGAAACTGAAATTTAAATTTAAAGTTGAAGGACTGAAAATGAAATTTTCTAAACTGGGGGACTGAAATGAAAGACTTTAAATCTTGGGGGCTAAAAGGATAATTCTAATAATCAAATTATAAAATAAATAATATATCACCATCTCTCTCTCTCCCATTTCGTAACATACGAGCAGAGAGGAGAGGAGAGCGACAGGAAAAGGGCAAAGCCCCTTCCTCAGATTTCGGTGTTAGCGCCATCATTGCGTGGTGGCGCTGGTGAGAGGGTGTGGGGGGTTCTTGGTGCATGGACCAAGAGTTACCCGAGGCTTGTAGTGGATTCTTGAGTTTTTCTTAGTGGCAATAAATCTGGAAATGGGTTGGGGAAATGAGGTAAGTTCATGGGCTTTGTATTTTCTTGATTTTGGGGCTTTTTGGGGTTGATTTTGGGGCTTAGGGGCTGTGGGTTTTGGGGTTGTAGTTGGCATTCGTGTGCAGGGTTGTAGGTGGCATTCGTGTGCAGGGTTGTAGGTGGTTGGTTTTAGGGTGAAATGGGGGTTGCTTGGTTTCGATTTTAGGGTGTAGTAGCTGGTGGCTGTCGATTGGTGTGTGAGTTTGCAGTTTGGTGGTTCGATTGGGTACAGAGTGTCAATTTGTATGGTGGTTTGCTTTTGGTTGGGTGGGGGTAAGTGGCGTGATTGGTGATTTGGTTGGTGGGTGGTGTTGATGGTGGTTTGATTGGTCTCGTGAGTGGTGGTTTGAGCATTGTCGAGGCTGCAGCTCGTGTGTGTGCAGTTGGGTTTGAGGCTGTCGAATTTGTTGTGGAATCAACAAGTTGTTGATGCTAGAAATTGTTGTTCTAGTATCATCAAGAGTTTCCAAATTTTGAGGGATTGTTGTTGGTGCTAAAAATTGATTTTAGCATCAACATGAGTCTCCCAGTGGACTGAAATCGAGAGGAATTGAGGAAGATAAAGTCTCCTTACACAGGGGCTGTTTGGCTGCGTAAAACAGTGAGGAGGATGGGGGTAGGGCTGGGCAAAATGTCCGAACCGGAACCGAACGGGTTTTCTTAAATTAAAAACCCGAATGGGTATCTGAATCGAGGATTGACGGGTTTGGTTCGATTCTCGGTTCTAGACCAAGAGCCGAAGAACCGAATAAGAACCGAATTTTTTTTTAACAATTGGGCATTTGGGCTTCAAGTATATTGAATATAACCCAAGCCGACCAACATAAAAAAATTGAAAAAAAAAACACTAAACATAAAAGGGACAGAGCCCTAGAATTTTCGGTCTTCTCTTCTTCAAAACCGACCAACATAAAAAAATTGCAAAAAAAAAAAGCCACTAAATATAAAAGGGAAAGAGCCCTAGAATTTTCGGTCTTCTCTTCTTCTTCTCTCTCCAGTCCATTCCCGCCGCACAACATGTTTCTCGTCCAGTCATGAGTCATTTTCTCTCAGCTTGAAGAAGTCCTCATCCTTCTAGTTCCCACACTAAGCTGGAGTACTCTCGTATTTATTCTTTTCATATTTAAGAGACGTGAGATTTTATCCTCTTAACGCTGATGTGCTTTCGTTCTTTTATCGTGTTTACAATGACAAGTTTTCTAAGCCTTCCAAGAGCTTTGCACAAAGATTCCCAGCTCTAATTACTGTTCTTTTTCTTTACATGGTACTCAAGAAATTGTTAACATTTTAATGGTACATGATAAGTCAAACAATCGATGATTACATTATATAGTTGGTAAGTATTTTTAATACTTTAAAATATTACGTTCATTTGTAAAAACTAAGATTGAACCTGATCAATATTCACACACAGATTCACTCGGTGAAAGTACTGAGCACGTTGGGATTGCCTCACTTCTCACAATATTTTCAGAAAACATGAATGATTTTGGTACCACTTCTCAAAATGGAGAACATAGTTAGATGCTTTTATATGTTACCTTTTGGTGGGTAAGCAGTGGAGCAGTAACTGTTTGATGGAAGCAGCAAAAAAAATTGTGATCTATATTGTTAGTACTAAAGTGTTAGTATTTTGTGAAAACTTTCTAATATGTTATGGATTAATTATTCAAGACGCACTGACAAAGTTTTCTAAATGTATTTATATAGTGTTATTATAAATGTTAAAAAAATTAATTATAGTAGGAACCGAATAGAACCGAATGGAACCGAATCGAACTGAACCGAACTAAACCCGAACGGTTCTAGAATTATATCTGGAACCGACGGTTCCATTTATTAAATACCCGAAAATTTCTGGAACCGAAAAAACCGAACCGAACCGTGCCCACCCCTAGATGGGGGAATGACTGTGCTATATGAACAGTAGAAAAATTAGGGTACAAATTTCTAGGAAACTAATTAGGCTAGGAATTTGGGCCATAAGAATCTTCTAATTGGACTTAAGGGAATTTGGACTAAAATGATCAGGACATGGACCCTAAATAAAAAGTATTGTATTTGAAATGATTTAAATTGGATTTAAATGACAAATAGGAATTGATAAATTAGAAATTATTCGAGGTTTAACTCGACTTAAATAAATTTAAATTCATTTTGTAACGGCTAGACGAACACGCTTTCATTTTAAAATTGGAGTTAAAACTTAGTGACACGTTTTTCAAGAAAACTAATTTTATATTATTTAAAATTTCTCGGTCGCTACAACTTCTATCAATTTACTTTCAAAAGAATCTATCATTGCTCATAGGAAGAAATTTCAATATATTTATATTGGTCTAGTACAAATTGCTGTCAAACCATTATTTCGACTTGGTTTAGACATTCATGTTCTTATAACTTTAAGAGACAAAAGACTCTTAAGGTTTGAACATTCCTTGCTTTCCATGTTTGAGTCTAATCTCGAGAGTGGTCCAATTTTTTCAAACTGTTATCCACATTTTTCAATTAGCCTTCAAGATGGAGCTATTCTTAATGCTCTTAATCTTCGAATTCAAACAAAAAAATTTGAAGTCGATAATTGGTCAAGAGCTTTTGCTTTAATATACAGAGTATATATTACAAACTCTTGAATACTCAACTCAATATTCGTTGTAGCGATCGAGAATTTTAAATATATAAAATTATTTTTCTCGAAAAACATGTCGCTAAGTTTAACTCCAAATTTTAAAATAAAAGTGTGTTCGTCTAGTCATTATAAAGCAAATTTAAATCTATTTCAAATCGAGTACAATCCCTAATATTTTAAAGTATCAAATTCCTTATAATTTTTAAATCCAAGTTTTAATAATTTTAAGTCCTATATTTTATTATTTAGAGTCCAAATATGTTAGTCCAAAATCTTGATTATTTTTAGTCCAATCCACTTAAACCCAATTAGTAAAATTCTTGTAGCCCATTTAACTCCTAGATTTTTGTGCCATAAAATTTTACTGTTCATATAACATGTCTTCTCTCCTCCTCACTATTCATCCATGTTCTAAAATGTGCGAAAATACGTCGCCTAGGCGCGATGCTGATCGAAAACGCGTCGAATTCGGCCTATGCGTGTAAAAATGCGTTTGGGTCAAAAATGCGGGATAATGCGCGCGCCTTGGCGGGATAAATTTTTTTTAATGATATATTAAAAATCTATTTTTTTATATAAAAATATATTTAATACCTTAAAAATAATTAAAATAATATTAAAAGTACGAAACGCATTATGACGCCTATTCTCCGCATTGACACGCTTAACCTTGTGATTCTTGATTCTCGACCTCGACGCATCACAACGCATTACGCATTTTAGAACATTGCTATTCATACAGCCAAGCCATCATTGGTAAGGAAACCTTCCCCTCCCTCAAATTCCCCTAATTCAGTGTTACAATTGGGAAATCACGTTGATACTAGAATCTCCATTTCTAGCACCAACATCATGATGATTTCACACAAACCTAAACCTCAACCCAGCCGAAACGAACCACCATCATCCATGGCAATCACACCCAAGCTGCAGCCAAACACCAAGCTCCAGCCACCCAATTCCGAATCACACCACAAGCTGCAAACACACAAGCTGCAAGCAATCACACAAACCCTAAGCCTCAACCTAATTTTTGAACCACCGCACATGGACGACACACACCGGCCAATCGAAAGCCCTCATTTCAACCCAAAATCCACATCAAACAACCAGAAAAACCAAGAAAATCCAAAAACCCATAAACTTACCTCATCCCCGACCCTTTTTCCGGCCGGATTACCACCGAAAAACGAACCTCCAAGCCTCGGTTAATTTCGGACAGTAGACCAAAACTCCTCCCAGCCATCCACTCACGCACCAGCGCCACCACGCGATGGTGGCGCTGATGCCGCTTCGCCGATGATTGAATTGGAGAAATGGGTAAAAGCCCCTTCCCCGTCGATGGCTTTTCTCTCTCCTCTCTACTCTTGTTCGAAAATGAGAGAAAGAGAGAGACAGTGATATATATTTAGTTTCTTTTTGTTTATTTTAATTTTTAGAAATTTATCCCTTAAACCCCAAGTTTTAAAAGTTATTCATTTCAGTCCTAAAGTTTCAGTTGTTAATAAAACAACCTCTGGAGTTCTTGTTTCCCACAGTTAGCCCACTATTTTCGAAATGTCTATTTTCAGTCCTTAAACTTTTTAATTTCAGTTTCTACATTTGGTACAGGGTAAATTGGATATAACTGAATATGAGAGAAAGTTCGAGGAACTATCACGTTATGCTCCATATCTGGTAGAGATTGAGTTCAAAAATGCACGACGTTTTAAGAGTGGTCTATAGTTGGATGTCAGGCAGATTGTCAGTTCACATGAGCTGCCAACTTACAGGGAACCAAGGTAATCATAATGAGCAGAGATATCAGGGAAAGAGAAAGTGGCAAGGTCTAAATTGCAATCAAAATTAGAACAGGAATCAAGCATTTATTAAGATGAAGAATCCAGGACCAACAGGGAGACAGATGACCAATTTTACTCCACCCTGCCCTAAGTGTCAGAGGTTGCATAAAGGAGAGTGTCTTTTTGGAAAAGATGTCTGCTACAAGTGTGGCCAGTCAGGTCACTTTGCATCAGACTGTCGTGCTCCATCCGCCTAGGGTTCTAATCAAAAGATGAACCCGGACCAGAACAGAAAAAGAAAAGTAAGAGTATTCGCTATGGATGCAGCTGAGGATTCTGACGTGATTGCAGGTATACTAATTACTCTGGTATTCTTGTATATGTCTTAACTATTTTTTCATACTGTATTTCCTTCCCATCTTGAACATGTTAATATGATATCAAGTATACTATCTATTTATGGTATCCCCGTATATGTTCTTTTAGACTCGGGAGCCATACATTCATTTATATCCGATGCATGTTTAGAAAGACTAAACCTAATAGGAGTAGAGACTAATAGTACCCTCGAGGTTAGTTTGCCGTCAGGAGAAACTATCGATACTAATAAGATAGTTAAAACGGTACAAATAGATTTTGATGGTCAAGTTTTGGAGGTGGACTTGAATATTATTCGAATGAAAGACTTCGATATTATTCTGGGTATGGATTGGCTTAGCACCAACCGTGCCGCAATTATGTGCCACGAGAAAAATGTTATTTTTCGCAAAGATGGTAAAGAAATATTCAGGTTTCATGGGACGAAGATCAAGGCACTTTCTTGCCTTATCTCAGCTTTACAGGCAGAAAAGTTATTTGCCAAGGACAATTGTCAAGGCTATTTGGTTAGTTTTCAAGACAAACCCGTAGAGGAAATTACTTTGGATTCAGTGCCAGTAGTGTGTGAGTACGGTGATGTCTTTCCAGATGATCTACCTGGTATAACGCTAGATAGACAAGTGGAATTTTCCATTATTTTGGTACCAAGAGTTGCCCCTATTTCTAAAGATCCATATCGTATGGCGCCGAAAGAGTTGCAAGAACTGAATGTGCAGTTAGAAGAATTTCTAGAAAATGGTTTCATCATGCCAAGTGTATCTCCATGGGGAGTACCTATTCTGTTTGTAAAGAAGAAGGATAAAAGCATGAGGATGTGCATCGACTATCGAGAACTTAACAAGTTGACGATAAAGAATAAGTATCCACTTCCCAGGATCGAAGACTTATTCGATCAATTGAAAGGTACGTCTATTTTTCCAAGATTGACTTGAGATCTGGTTACCATCAACTAAAGGTTTTGCCAACTAACGTACCAAAGACAACGTTCAGGACACGATATGGGCATTATGAGTTCATAACGATGCCTTTCGGTCTCGAACGCACCTGTAATATTCATGGACTTGATGAACAGAGTCTTTCATCAATATCTTGATAAATTTATTATCATTTTTATCAATGACATAGTGATCTACTCCAGAGATTCTGCATAGCATGAAGAACATTTGAGGATTGTGTTGGAAACGCTGAGAGCAGAAAAGTTGTGCACCAAATTCAAGAAATGTGAATTTTGGCTTGAGAGAGTAGGTTTCTTAGGTCACATTGTTATAGCTAAAGGCATCGAGGTTGATCCTTCTAAAGTTGAAACTGTAACGAATTGGCCAGTACCTGCAAATTTTGGAGATGTGAGAAGTTTTCTTGGATTAGCTGGATATTATCGACGATTCATAGAGGGTTCTCTAAAATAGCAGGTCATATGACTTAGTTGACCAGGAAGGGAGTTAAGTTTCAGTGGACAGAATAGTGTGAACAAAGCTTTCAGGAACTTAAGAACAGACTTGTCTCAGTACCGTGCTGACTATATCAGATGGGTCTGATGGTCTCGTTATTTACAGCGATGCATCCAAACATGGTTTAGGTTGTGTATTAATGTAGAATGGCAAGGTGATATCATATGCTTCAAGACAGATGAAGCCACATGAAAAGAATTACCCGACACATGATTTAGAGCTCGCAGCTGTTGTGCACGCTTTTAAGATTTGGCGACACTATCTGTATGGGAGTAAATGTGAGATTTATACCGATCACAAAAGTCTCAAGTATTTTTTCACTCAGAAGGAATTGAATATGAGACAACGTCGATGGCTAGAGCTGGTAAAAGATTATGACTACACCATACTTTACCACCCGGGTAAAGCAAATAAGGTCGTAGACGCTTTGAGCAGAAAGAACGCTGGACAGTTATCATCTTTGGAAATAACGTAAGATCAGTTGATTCGAGATTTTTAGAATTTAAGAATTGAAGTGGGAGCCCCATCAGTTCAAAGATCTAATAGATTGGCAAGTTTGACCGTTAAACCAGATTTGAGAGGTCGGATTGTGGCAGCTCAAGCCGGAGATAAATTCTTAGAAAAGATCAGATCTGAAGTTGGGACTGGCACTACATTTGCCTTAGTTGTATTTCATTCAATTGCTTTCGGAATTTTTTTTTTATTTTTGCAGCATCTTTTCCTTAATATTGTTAAGTGGAAGCCTTCCCAACAGCTATGTCCTCTCTTTGTCTTGGGCAATTTCTTACCCTCATCCAACAATAAATGAAAAAAAAAATTCGGCAACAAACGGTCGACTAAACCACTGGACTTGGACACCGATTGACAGCCACCAACTCCATCTTCTATTAGCAACAAACTTCCCCCAATTCCATCAAGTAATCTGGCCGAAAATGCAGCTCAAACTTTGCTACTTACGAACCTTGCAAATCGCCGGGAACGCCTCCTCCGGCCACTCCACTGACCGGAGCTCATCACCAGTAGATAGCCTTCCTCAAGGCAACCAAACCTGTGGCATTAATTCACCCCAAGCTACAACTCACCAGCTCGAAATAATTCCAGAAACTGCCTCTGTCGCCAATGTCGCCAATTTGCAGCAAAGAAACCAAAACATCAGTGCTGTCCAGTTGACTCCTAGTAATGGAATACCATGTCCGAGTGCGCCATCACCGGGCGCTCCTATCCATGCAATGGGTCTTGGCCAATTGAGTCTGGAACCCGATCAATTGGCTGCTGCCATGAAGAACCTGTGCGCTATTCTAGGGTTCAAGAATTATGATCTTTCAAGCATGTTTCCATTGTTAAATTTGATCAACATCCAATCAATTTACAATGGTATGGACATGGTTAATCAACCAATTGCTGCTATAAACACTTCTACACCTCCAATTGAACTTCCCAATTTCTCCCAATGTGATGAAACTGCTTGTGCTCCAATTGAGGAATCTAATGATGTTATTGCTCCTATTTCGTCTAAGATACATTTAATTGAGAACCATTTGGTCTTGGATGAACCCCCAATTGAAGGAAAAAATTATCAATTGACCCCCAATTACATGTCTTGGGTTGCAGCCACTATGCAGTACTCTAATGTCAATTGGGGTTATTCGATTTCTACTGCCAAGGTGATCCCACCACCAAATTCTATTCCTCCAAATGCTCCTAAGGTTTCCACGCCTCTAGTCTATAGCTTGGCAAATCTCACCACCAATTTCGAGCCTTCGTCCAGGCTTAAGCTTAAATCTGATTTAGCTACTGCCCTCCCAGCTAGAGAACTTCATAATCAATCTCATCATGCTAGAAACTTAGGAAACAATTATAATCCTTCTGGAGCTTATATTCCCACTCAGGCCCCGAGGTCCTATGCTGCTACCGTCAATAATAAACCTATTGTGACTCAAGTTGAGAGGAGTCAGGAAAATCATTTGCTACTGTACTACGTGCTCCATAGGATTCTAGAGATTATAGTCTGATTTCCAAGGAACCATACATCCACCATGGCGAACCTGCTCTATTCTTTGAAGAGTCCGATGAACAATTTTTGGCTGAGGCATACAGGTTCACTCTTGTTGGTAAATTTGTCCACTAGAAATCCTCAATGATTAAGGTACGCGATAATTTTTTACACTTTGGATTTGCTGGTGATTATGAAATTGGTCTTATAGATGATGCACATATTATTATCCACATGGCACACAAGGATGATTACTCACGATTATTCCTCGAACCCACTTGGTACATTGACGGATGTCCTATGCGAGTCTTCAAGTGGACCCCTTGTTTTAGTCCTCAATATGAGTCTCCTATTGTTCCTATTTAGGTCTCATTTTCCTTATTGCCTATTCATTTTCGTGCCAAAAGTGCGTTATTTGCTATTGCTAAAGCTATTGAGCTTCCTCTCCGTATTAACGAAGCCACTCCTGACCTCCGACGACCTAGTGAAGCTAGGGCTTGTATTGAGGTCGACTTAGAATGTAAACTCTCCAATCGGGTTTGGATAGACAGGGAGAAGAGGGAAGGATACTGACGTCGATTGCGTATGACAATGTCCTAGATTTTTGCTTCCGTTGCAGACATTTTGGTTAGATTGTTGTGAACTGCTCTAGTGGTTCCCAACCTACTTCACCTGTTACGGCCCCAGGTAATGGTAACCTCAATGGTCATGATCCTGCTCCGGCCAAGGATAAGAGTAAGGGTAAGGAGGTTGTAACAGCTCATCGTAAGAGGTGGACACCTGTTAAGAGAGATCAGAGAAAACATGATAGTATATTGGAGAGACCTCAAAGGCCATCCAGCAGATTGTTCCTCCCATTGATCCCAGTGGCTCAGCCATTACCATTGCTCATTCCATTGATCCCAGTGGCTCAACCACTACTATTGCTCCATCATTGACACTTGCTACTCATATGACTCTTACTTGCTCCACTGCTCTACTGCTCTACCTATCACCAGCACTACTACTATGTAGACTTCCACATTTCTACCATCAGATCATAGTACCATCAGATCATAGTATAGGCACTAATCAGATAGTTGTTCCTTTGAATACTTCTGTTGCTACATCAGTTGCTCTTTCTGATATGCAGACTTCGGCCCCACCAGTTTCGAGAATATCACTCCAAGTCCGTCCATAATCCCGGGTACTATAAATAATGCAAATGAAACATCTATCACACGTACGATGATGAAAGTTCATCAACAGGGCCCCTATAGCCGACAGGGCATCTGATGACTTGGAAGGCATGGTCGACAAGGCAGAGGATGATGCATTTGTTTCGATCAGTCGTAAGAGACAGTCGAAAGGTACTAACAAGTCACTACCCAAGATGTTGACCAGGAGTCGGTCAACGGAGACCTGTTCACGTACATCCAAATGAGTGTTATCATCTGGAATGTGAGAGGTGTAGCTAGAGTAGCTACTCGTAGATGCTTGAGAAAACTTATTCAACTTCATCAAGTTTTTATTTTGGTTATACTGGAGCCTATGGTTTTGGAGAAAATGTTTGATTTTGTTCGCCGTTACCTGCATTTCGACATGGGGTTCAGAATGAGTTAAATAAGATTTGGGTATTCTGGAATGTGGGTACTACCGTTACCATTATTGATGACCATATCCAGTTCCTACATGTCAGAGTTGTGGATCCCAGACTTGCACGATATATTTACTTGACACTTGTTTATACTGCCTGTTAGGCCTATGTTAGGAGGGACTTGTGGAAGGGTCTGTACTACATTTCCCTATCTATGGATGATCCTTGGCTTGTCAGGGGTGACTTTAATGTGATCACCCATGACGGTGAGTGTACTGGTCATAGTCGACAAGATCGTGGTTCTACTGATTTTTCGAATATGATGATGGACTATGGTTTAGAAGATGCTGGATTTTCTGGGTATCAGTTTACTTGGATGAATGGTAGGGTCAGTAAAAGATTGGATAGAGTTATGATTAACTCTTTAGCTGCGGAATTTTGTAGTCAGCTTATTGTGACTCACCTGAATCGTACTTCATCCGATCACTCTCCTCTACTCCTTCAGTGGAGTTCTGATGGTGATTTAGCTCCTAGACCATTTAGATTCCTTAATGTTTGGACCAAACATCATGACTTCTCAGACTTCATTTCTCAAAAGTGGTCATTCCCGACTCATCCTATAGGTATGGCTATCCTCTGGGAAAAGTTATTTAGGTTGAAGCAGGGTCTAAGGTGGTGGAATAGACGGATATTTGGTGATGTATTCCAAAGAGTTGGAGATGATAAGGAGAGGGTTGACCAGGCAGAGATTGATTTTGAGGTTCATCCTACACCAGAGCATCGTGATTTTCTTCATTGTGCATAGGCTGATTTGAATCGTACCTTAGCTATTGAGGAGGGTTTTTGGAA